>CM064539.1:20211452-20357570 GCA_032716605.1 Paralithodes platypus
TACTATTATGGTGTTTAACTAGTTGATTGCGAATTAACGGTTAACGCTATTATTATGTACTTAACCTATTTTAGGCTTTGACTAACGTGGTGGACTAAAGCAACTCTTTAAAGTAATTGGGGTTATGATGAAAGTAATTACTATTGTTTTATATTAATACTTACGAGTTCTTTCATTTTCTTTGAATTAAGCTTACAGTGCTTAAGGTGTGGCTTAGTACGGTGAGTGGCTATTGTCTCTTATTTAAGTAATATCGCCTTAGGACTAACAGTTGCTGTGTTAATATTACCTTCCTAGTGATTTCCTAAGCTGAAGAAAATTCTGGGTGTGCTTCAAAATAGTATATTTTGCTTTTCATATGATTTGAGTGAGAACCTGAAATCGAAACTATTGAAACGATCCTGTAACTTTTATATACATCATAAATCAAACTTCATGTTACGTGGTTAAGAAATAAATTTTCAACTAATGATATTAAATATAATATTCTAACCTTTTTATGTGACTTTTGATATAATACTACCTGATGATAAGAATAATATAATCCTATTAATCGTAAGACAAGAACCAAGAATAATTACAATTAAATATCAATAAAAGGACATAGAAGAAAACTATCTATTCAGTTTTCAAAAAGGTACGAGACAGAAGATATTCTTACTTTAATATTTATCTTTCAAGACTTTTTATAAAATTGAATAGTCCCTTCTTTAGCTATAGACTTATTCGGTTCATAACCATAGCCGATCTAAAGCTTCGGTTAAAATAATAATTCTTTATAAATACTACATGACTTTAATTAGTTTTCAGTATTTTTTCATAATTAAAGAGTATCAGTCAATACAGGATACTAAGGTCCTAAGATCCAAAAGGAAAGGAAGCAACAACAGGAAATTTATTTTATTAGATTTTTACTTTGGTTTTTTGTGCCTTCAGCTGACTGATTGTACCTTAGATTATGATTATATCGCGGTGCTATCTAGAATTCATCAAGTTAACCACTTGAGTATCAAGATACGTAACAATCTATATATACGGGATAGATATATAAATCTGCTGGAAATCTATATATCTACTGTATATATCATGATCTAGTACGGTATATATATATATACTGTATATATATATATACTGTATATATATATATATACTGTATATATATATACTGTATATATATATATATATATATAAATGCGTGCACGAATGTTTATGATATCTTTGTGATAAACAAACAAACTTACCACAGCATCTCCTTTGGCAAAGATAAATATTGAACGAGTGGATACTTTCCTCTTATGATGTGGAAACTGCAGACGATCTTCGTGAAATATGGCCTCCTTGGATCTCGATTTTGATATCAGAGAGAGTAATAATATTGAATGAAGGGATATGGCTGTTATAAAGAGAGGTGGTATAGAAAGCCGAATTAGTAACCATTACTCAACCGGTAACATCCTTTTCATAACTATTAGACGATTTCATACAGCTTAGGAAGTATGTCTATCAATTTAATACACTACAGACTATCTTTTTTAATTATTTGATTTGCCATATATCATTCATAAGCTTTATAAAATCCTCTTTAAGTGGAAAAAAACGTGATAGAAGTTATTTAGTGAAAACAAATATATATATATATATATCATAGACTCCTCTACATAAGGACTGGCGTCGGCCATACTCGGGTCCCGGAACTTGGGTCCATTGTCAGGCCCACAAACTGAGGTCTTATTTTAGTTTTACTGGATATGGGACTTTGTGTTTTTACTCTACAACATCTTATTAACTAGAGCAACCAAGTAAAGGAAAATAAAACATTTGTGTTTGGTTGATTGACTCACAAGTCTCTTTCGTGATTGAACATAATAGAAAAATATACAGTTATAATGAGATAGTTTATAAGAACATGTATTATATAAGCAAAGCATCATACCATGACTTACATTAATTAAATATTAGAAGAAATTAAAGTAAAACCTTTGCAAAATATTACTTTACACATAATTTTACATATATCAAAAGTCACATAACACAATAATTAACTTAAACATTAGAAAGTTTCTCTTGTCGCCTTAATCAGCCTAGTGTACACTCCCGATCGCTTGTATTAAATACAAAGGCCTTAAACAACACATTACACAATGTCTGGCATGCTCCTGAATGGCTAGCTAAAGGAGCATCTACATGAGACAAGCATTGTTTCAAGTAATTGCGACAACACTTTTTTCGGTCTTGAAGGGACATTTGAAGGGTGATGCCACTATGTACAAAGAAGACAGTAGCCAGTGTAGGCATACTCAGCCCACCTCGATTGAGCGCAGTCAAAAACTCTGATGACAAGCATTCCCCAGAATCTACTTCCTGTTGTCCATGTTTATGAGCTAAAAATCCCCCAATGTAGACAATTTTTATGTTTTTAAAGTATCATCTGAATCTAGAAGTAGTTGAGTGTCTTGTAATGTCAGCTCTTCCAGAAGTTGTAATCACCATCATCTATTGCTGCTGTACAAAATTCACAGCTTACTTCTTTGGCTTGGTCAGGAACGATGTCACGTTTCAACAGCTGATGCAACTGCTGTACTTTGGATGCTGCTTGAAGATCCCCAATGTCAATGTAAACATTTCCCTCCACTACGTTGTCTTGCTTGACCAAAACACCTTTTTCTAGGGGATCTTGTGAAAAAACAGCAGGTAGGATGTAAGCAAAATCATGGGTTTCAAAAAGATATTGTGCTGTTTCTATGTTATACATTGTTGTGATGACAAAAGCATCTGCTGTTGACTGTGTTAGTTTCTTCTCCTCTGCCATGCCCACCAGTCCACCGACAGCTGGATAAAACTGTACACATTTCCTGCAGAGCTTTGAAGTTTGTACAGTTTAATGTCCAAGGTTCACGATATTGGTCTCGTAAATGAACTGCGCTGTACTTGCTTTTAACATTCATCATTTTAAACCAATTGGTTACCAGTGTTATGTATATCACTGTTCCATCCTGAAATTTAACAGTTCCTTTAAGACCTTCAACTGCAGCAATCGTTTTCTCATTGAACACTTGGCAAACTAAGGGCACACTCTGACGTTGCAATGGTTTACGAAATACTGATGAGTGTGTTTTGTCAGACGAAGTGGTGTCTTCTGATCTTCATTGTAAAGAGCTTTAACATCACTCCAACACGCCAAATATTCTGTACCGTCCCTTGCTAAAATGTAATTCTTGACATTTCTCTGTGATCCAGTTGTTTCTCATATTCTTGAGGATGTGAACATAATCATAGACAAGGAAAACATTTATGCCATCTGGTGCTAGTGTTACTTTTCCAGGACCCCCAAAGCATTCTGTAAACAGCTTGATTCAGTGGACAGTTGTCACAGACGAACGATACTGGATGGCCACCACTAGCTTTAACAACATATACAGCCTCAAGTAATATTTCCTTCAGTTGAATAGCATTCAGTTTTGATACAGGATGAATTCGTATGATGTACCGTGGTCCTCCATAGTGACAAACAACTTCAAGAGCAGATGTTGCTAGATTTTCTGGTCCGTTTTTTTGCATAGCCTACTATATGCTCTCCTGTAAATCTAAGGGCCTGCTTAAGCTTGACTTCATCAAACAAAATGTTAACTAACCGCTGTTGTGGCTTCAACTGATAAAAAAGGATTGGGAGACACTTGTCAGCATAAGTGCGAGATAACAATTGGCGAATCTGTTTCTCACAAGGAAGACTAATTGCTTTGGAGTTTCTAAGCATTCTATATGCTGCGGGTGATATACAAAACAGTTCTGCTGCAAGAATTAACATATGCTTTGTATATCGGCGATTTTTAGGAGAATAAGAAGGAGTTGTAACTGTGCTTGAATGAACTGAAAACCTTCAATTTCATGAAATTCTGTGATAGTCAAGTTCTGAAATTATTCTTTTTAAGCGGTCAGTATTATCCGCTTCATGAGTGTTCATAATTTTCACTATTTCTTCAATTTGAGACCACTTACTTACCAAGCTATTTTTTTGAAGATTCAGTTTACTTTTTGGTATCTCCAAGCCAATTTTCTCTGCTACTACCAGCTGCAGAAAACCAAAAGGAGACTGTACCTCTTTAAAATTAAGAAACTTATCAACTGCTCTACCATTACCATCTGTCTTAAACATTGTCAGTTCTCTACCATTTTGCATTATATAAAACTCAGGGAAGTATTTTCCAATCTCTCTTGCAAATTTGTCATAAATATGCATTTTGTCCTTGTTCATTTTTCAAATTCAGTTTGTTTTTTAAGTCTTGCTTCACTTGTCACTGTTTTAGTTTAACCTAGGAGCTGACGTAAGTTGTTTGAGGCAAGACTTGGGTACACCTTTAAAAACTGTAGGAGGCCCAGCTTGGTCGTTTTCCTCCCCGACTGTGACCCAATCGCAGTCGAAGTGTGATTCACAAATCCATAGTTTCGGACCTTTCTCTCAAACTTTTCTGGGCTATTTTGGCATAGCACTAATCCATGCATGTCGTTCTTGTTCTTTCATTCGGGAAACACACCATAGGACTGTATGGCTCTCCCCTGTAGTTTCCACGACAATTGAATGCAGCACATCTTTTCGGCATTGTTCCTGTAAAGCAAAAAAACAAGAATAGTTGTAAAATGGTTATCAGTACATATCAAAGCAACCCGTTGACATCAGCTCAATTCTAATATTTATCAGCTAATAAGTTGTTAACACAGATCCTTTTGTGACTGGCAAGTATTTATAAGAAAATTACTTACAATAAGCTGAGAGACTAACGAACAACAGAACAAAATTTGTTGCCTCTAACGTGTCTCGTGGGTTACTGGCGTCTGGCATCGTCCTGGGCTGTTCGTTTTCTGGCGAGACATTATGTCCGCCAATATGGCGGGGATATGGACGATTGCGTGTGAAATTACATGCATTTATATGTAAAGTTGTGGTTTGTGTACATATTTTTGTGTTTAAGAAAGTCGGAGAGACCACTGCTTTCATGATACTGCTTTTAAGCAATGAACCCAAGTTTCAAACTCCGAGAGTGCTCGTTTCCAGTCCTTATGTAAAGGGGTCTATGATATATATATATATATATATATATATATATATATATATATATATATATATATATTACCTGGTATATAAAACACCTTATTATGTGTGCTGTACCTAGTATCAGTGCATTACCACAAAGCCCACCGAAAAGCCCCCCCCCCCCAAAAAAAAAAAAATCATTGTTCCCTGATTAAATAGCACTGTATGATTATTTCCATATTCAGAATATGCTACAAGAGGGCAATGCCTAGTGAGTTAATTGCTCAATAGGTGGTGTTCTTAGAGTGAGGGTCCGAGTCTAGGTGGTGAGACAGTTTCAGAGATGGGGCTGCTTCGAGCCATGTGTGCACTCTCATGCTTCACGTGTCTCACTCCCTAGACTGGAACACGACCTCACAGGCTTTACCGTTGAATGTACAGGCTTTCAGCCTATGCCCAAGAGGGAGTAGTTGGAATATAGAAGAAAAAAAAAACATGTATATACCGGTATATAATTATATTATATACATAAATATATATATATATATATATATATACTATATATATATATATATATTATATATATATATATATATATAGATATATCTATATATATATATATCTATATATATATATCTACTGTATATATATATATAATATATATATATATATATATATATATTATATATATATATCTACTGTATAGTCCGTATCTTGATCCTCAAGTGGTTAACTTGATGAATCTAGATAGCACAGAGATATATATTAAGTATCAGTCAGCTAAAGGCAAAACAAAAGTAAAATCTAATAAAATAATTTCCTGTTGTTGCTTCCTTTCCTTTTGGATCTTAGGACTTAGTATCCTTTATTGACTGATACTCTTTAATTATGAAAAATACTGAAACTAATTAAAGTCATGTAGTATTTATAAAGAATTATTATTTAACCGAAGCTTAGTAGGCTATGGTTATGAACTGAATAAGTTATAGCTAAAGAAGGACTATTAATTTTATAAAAAGTCTTGAAAGATAAATATTAAAGTAAGAATATTTCTGTCTCTTACCCTTTTTGAAATGAATAGATAGTTTTCTTATATGTCCTTTTATTTATATTTAATGTAATTATTCTTGGGTCTTGTCTTACGTTAATAGTATTATATTATTATTATCATCAGGATTTATATCAAAGTCACATAAAAAGTTAGATATATATTTAATAATTAGTTAAATGTATTTCTTAACCACGTAACATTGAGGTTTGATTATGAGTAAATAAAGTTACAGGATCGCTTCATAGATTCGATTCAGGTCTCACTCAAATAATATGAAAGCAAAATATAATATTTTGAAGCAAAAGAATTTTCTTCAGCTTAGGAAATCACTAGAAGTAATATTAACACAGCCATGTTAGTCTAAGGCGATATTACTAATACGAGACAATAGCATCACCGTACTAAGCACCGTTAAGCAATGTAAGCTTAATTCAAAGAAAATGAAAGAACTCGTAAGTATTAATATAAAACAATAGTATTACTTTCATCATAACCCAATTACTTAAAGAGTTGCTTTAGTCCACAAGTTAGTCAACTAAAATAGTTAAGCACATAATAGTAGCGTTAACGTTAATTCCCAATCAAATAGTTAAGCACATAATAGTAGCGTTAACGTCAATTCGCAATCAAATAGTTAAACACATAATAGTAGTATCAAATGTTAATATAGCGTTAATTCGCAATCAAATAGTTAAACACATAATAGTAGCGTTCACGTTAATTCGCAATCGCACATAATCGTTCACGTTAATTCCCAATCACATATCTCACTAACCAACATAACGTAAGTGTTTACACCGAACACACTTAACACACATTTATATAATCTGACTGACAGTCACAATCCCATTATAATACTTCACCCCGTCTTCCTCCAGCTGCAAGTTCACCTTCCCCAACTCCAAATGAAACTGATTTGAATGCCCACAACTCGGGTCTTATATACCAAACAATGATGGTGTAGGAACGAATCAGGAGGCGGGGTTGGGTGCCTGCTCCAATCATAGCTCCTCGAGTCGCATAACAGGTGCCTGGTCACTCACAGCTCCTGGCATCGATCATACGTCATAGCATCGGTCTTCGTGGTAGTTTGCAGGGTCCCCTATGCCGCACGCTGGTGTGAAGGCTTGTTTGCAGGTATGCGGGCGAGCTAGTTTCCCCACTCGCTTGGTCGCTCGCTAGTCTGCTTCACCGTTTGGGTAGTTTGGCTCCTTCACTCTAATTCTAACTCTTAAATTAACATACAGGGCTCCGTATGTCAGACCTCCCCCCTAGAAAAGAGTTTAAGGAGTATAGTACATAATATGAAACATAATACATAAATAGATTCACCACCAGATTGGCAACAGCAAGATTATAATGAGGATATAATAAGGATATCACCCAAAGTAGGCAACGTCTCCAGGTACCACATCAGAACATAGCCGGAACGTAGCTGGAGCGTTTATTCGAACTGCAAGGCATTCTCACAGCTGAAGGCTTGAAAGCGCACTACAAAAGCATGATATTTACCTCGCTACAAGGGAGAGCTAATTGCCAAAATCCTCTCATTAAATTAAACTGACTGCTGCATGAGGCCAACCTGGTAAATGTAATCTTTAACAGATACGTGATAGGCAATCGGCTAGCACGTTCTGGACCCCCTTAATATGTGTGACATCCAGGAGTATTCCTGCAGCAACAAACTCCACCTGGTCAGTCGTTGGTTTTTATTTTGGAACCTATGCAAAAAATTTAAGGGCTGATGGTCAGTATATACAGTGATGGCACCAGAGGCAGATTGCACATAGACAGCAAAGTATTGAAGGGATAAAATTAATGCTAACAGCTCCATCTCAATGACTGAATAGTTACGTTGGGCAGAATTTATTTTTACTGAAATAGCACACAGGATGCAATACCTCACAGTCGTCTTCCTGGAGCAACACTGCACCAACCCCGGTATTGCTCGCATCCACTGCCAGGGAAAAAGATCTGTTAAAATCAGGAGCTCGGAGTACAGGATAATTAGATAATATATATTTGGTAGCAATAAAGGCCTCTTCACATTCAGAGGACCACACAAACTTCACATCCTTACGGAGAAGATCTGTCAGGGGAGCTGTCAACTTTGAAAAATTTATAATGAAACGCCTATAATAGCCAATCATGCCTAGGTACCTTTGGATATGTTTCTTAGTGCTAGGAGTTGGGAATTCTAGAATAGACTCTACCTTTGCTTGAGGAGGTGCAACCCGCCCCTGACCTACCGTATATCCTAGATACTGGACCGTACTCTTTACAAAGGTGCATTTCTTAAGATTAACCACCAGATTGGCATCAGCAAGATTTAAGAATAGCAATCTAAGTTGGTAAAGATGCTCCTCCCATGACTGTGAAAAGATAAGAATATCATCGATGTAGACAACGCACCCAGGTACCCCTTCAGTCACCAAATTCATGAGGCGCTGGAATGTAGCTGGGGCGTTTTCAAGCCGTAGGGCATTACGTTACAGCAGAAGGCTTGATTGTTGACTACAAAGCATGATATTTCCCTCGCTCTAGGGGTGAGAGCTACTTGCCAATATCCCTTCATTAAGTCAATCTTGCTGATATAGGTGGCTGTACCAATCTGGTCAATGCAGTCGTCGATCCGTGGCAGTGGGTAGGTATCGTTCTTTGTGACAGCATTGACTTGCCTATAGTCCATACATAACCTATGGCTCCCGTCTGGCTTTGGCACAAGTATGACTGGACTACTCCACTGGCTTAAGGCCCTAGTGATCAGTTCATTAGATAACATAAAGTCAAGCTCGACCTGCAGTATACTCCTGCGTTGTGGCGAGACACGGTAGGGGGATAGTTTAATGGGAGTTGCATCCCCTACGTCGATGTCGTGCACGGCCAAAGAAGTGAGCCCTGGAGTATCACGGAACACACTGGGAGACTGAGATAAAACAGAGATTAGTTGGTTCGCTTGATCAGAGGGAAGATGACATAGTTTAGATGGTAATTCCCTCAAAGCCACTGAATTATACTGAAAGTTGGATAGGCTACATGACAAGTCAAAGTCTGCATGGATACCTTCAGGCTCTGGAACAGTCTGTTGCGGGTCAGTAAGATAACTGAAGACTTCGTCCGCACCAGGCTGTTCACAGGTCCTGACATTCACTGCCACAGTGGGAGAATCTGGAGGAGAGGAATCAGGGGACCTATGGTAGGGCTTCAACATATTTATATGGAATACTTGCGTGGGCTTTCTCCTGTCTGGGGTAGTTACTAGATAATCGGTAATGCTCACCCTCCGAATGATCTTATATGGGCCCCTGAACTTGGCAGATAAAGGTTGGCCAAAAAGGGGGAGCAGGACCAAAACCTCATCACCGGGCTTAAACTCCCTCTCACGGGCTTTTCTGTCATACCATTTCTTCATGGAGCTTTTAGCCACTGTCAAGTTTTGAGCGGCAAACTCACATGAGGATCTCAGCCGGGTTTTGAAATCTGAAACATACTTGAGGAGGTTTTGGTTCCCCTCCTGGCCAACTAGGCTATCCTGCAATAGTTTGCAAAGGACCTCTTACCTGGTGACCGAAAACTAGCTCATTAGGGGAAAAACCCAGGGATTCAGTTGGAACCTCACGAGTAGCAAATAAAAGAAAAGGTACCCCCTTATCCCACTCAACTCCGGTCTCTGTACAATACTTACGTAACATTCCCTTTAATGTCTGATGATATCGTTCGAGAACCCCTTGACTCTCTGGGTGGTAGGTGCTAGACTTTACATGCTCGATACCCAACTCCTTCAGGGACTGCTGGAAAATGTTAGAGGTAAAATTAGTTCCTTGATCACTTTGCACCTCATGGGGGAAACCCATTCTGGTGAAGAATTTGAGCAGTTCCTTGATAACAGTTGGAGCAGAGGTAGTCCTTAAGGGTATAGCCTCTGGGTAGCGAGTTGCCATGTCCATGATAGTTAATAAATAAATGTTACCTTGGGAAGTCTTAGGCAATGGGCCTACAATGTCCACTACCACCCGAGTAAAAGGATTCTCGAAAACGGGCAAGGGCACCAGAGGATGTACAGGCACCTTCTGATTGGGTTTTTCCTGTCATCTGGCAAGTGTGACACACTCTACAACACTCCACTACATCTGCACGCATTCCTGGCCAGTAAAAGTGGGCTCTGATTCTGTCTAGAGTTTTTTTTCACACCTAGGTGTCCTGCCAATGGTATACAATGTGCCATTTCCATGATATCTCTAC
Source organism: Paralithodes platypus (assembly GCA_032716605.1). NCBI lineage: Eukaryota > Metazoa > Arthropoda > Malacostraca > Decapoda > Lithodidae > Paralithodes > Paralithodes platypus. The sequence continues at coordinate 20,221,775 of CM064539.1, forward strand.
GACAAGGTTTGGGGACTACTACTTGATGGATGTCCCAAGCCCCGTCATCGATTGGTCTGTGTGGCGGTCTCCATCTTCGCCACAATACTCCTCCTTTGAGGTAGAAACATTCACCACCCTCCTTCTCACATTCCTCTTCACTCACGGACCTGGCAGCTAACTCCTTGCATTCACTATCATCTCTCTGTAGCTCTACCAGGCCACTAGGACAATTTGGAGGGGTTTCATGGTCATCGTTAGGGTCAAGATGAGCCATAAAGGTGTCAGATAAATCCACCTCAGTCACATCATCAGGCACAGTTGGAGCGTCATTCACACTCTCATCATCCCTTTCATCAACTCTTACATTCGGTACATTTCTGTCGGAGGGAACTGCTACTTGAGACATTGAACGTGTGACAGCACACACAGGGAAAACTGTTGGCATCTCCTTTTCGAGCTCACCAGTTAGTGGCTCGTTAACAGGGGAAAGTGACAAAATGGGGTCTGGTCGGACCTTCTCACCTGCTACAATCATTCCCCAAAAGGAGTGTTACCCCAGGCACAGGGATATCTTGGGACCTACACAAAGCTATGGTGGCCTCACCCTGTAGTAACTCACATTCAATTTCGCCTTTTACCAAGTATGCATAAAACTGGCCTCCAGCACCTCTCATTACAACTGGTTCGCCAGGTGGGCACTCAGTGTAAGGATTCACCATGAGGGTGCTAGTAGAACCTGTGTCTCTCAGAATTTTTACCTCATGCATACAACCATTTAATCTCACGTTGCCAGATGACTGAAAGGGACGGTAACTGTCCTGCACTGATGGTGAAATTATTATTGGCTTAACCCTAGTGGGTTGCACCACACATGCTACTACACCCCTGTCTAGATGATTTACGATAGCTGCTAGGTACTCCTTCTGTCGGGAGTCCTGCATTAAAGGAACTTTTGGTGCTAGGTACTCCTTCTGTCGAGAGTCCTGCATTACAGGCACATATGGAGTTTGAGATACGGCGGCAACTGTCTGCCCCGATCTCTCGGTTCTCTCCTTGGCCCAGCACTGATAAGCTAGGTGGCCTCTCTTGCCACAAAAAGTACATACTTTAGGGGATACGGGAACGTTCCCTCTTTGAGCATTACTATTAGTTTGGGGCCCACCTCTGTTACCATTGCCCTGAGTCACATTTTTAGTTGGGGGAACAATTCTGTTTTGGCTAGCTGGGGAAGACGTTATAGGCTTGTGACTGGGTCTGTCAGATTTGTGATTGGGATACTTAAAATTAGAACTAGAATTATCGTAGGGCTTCTTTCCACGAAATTTGTTGTTGATCACGTATGTGTCAGCCATGTCAGCGGCGTCGGCAAGACAATCTAAACCTTTTCCCCTTTAAATGATAGGATACAGAAGAATAAATTTTCCATAGGAAATTTTCTAACAGGACCAACTCCTTCAGATCGTTGTAGCTTGTGACTTTCTTACTCTTGACCCAATGATTGAAAGTTTAGTCATGGTCCTGGCAAATACCTTATGGGTTTCTTCTACTTTCTTCTGGTTTTTACGGAAAGATTGCCTGTAAGCCTCAGGCTGCAATTGATAGGTTTTTAGGATAGCTTCTTTGAGATTGTCATAATCCTGCCTAACTTCTGCTACTTCTGACAAATACGTGGCTCGAGCCTGCCCTGTTAAAACAGTTTGTAACATAAAAGGCCATTGATCTCTTGTCCACTTCATACCTCCAGCAACTCCCTCAAACAAAACAAAGAAATCCTGCACATTATCCTCAGTGAAAGGTGGAATGACACTAGTCATAGTCAATCCCAGAGGGGGAGCAACTACGGGAGCATTTGTGTTGACATTTAGTTGAGCCGTAAGATATTGATATTCATATTGTTTCGGTCGTTGCTCTGGCTTGTTCGGCATTTAGTCTGGCTTGTTCTGGCTTGTTCGGTCTTTGCTTCGGTATTTATTCTGGCTAGTTCCAGTACTTGATCACCGGTCAAACCAGGTGGCAATTGTTACATAAAGTTGGCTAGGTTTACTCGGGATCCCACCAACTGCTCCGTCACCCTCCCCGCCTTCTACAGGGAACAGGTGGGTTTTTATGGTCTGAGCCACCTCTACTTTAGACATGTTTGAGACAGTTAATTGGAGATGTGAGGCAAGCACTTTCAGTTCGGATTTTGACAGACGGTCAATATCAGGGGCTGTGGGTTCTGATTCTATGAAAACTCTAGCATCTTAGTCATTAATTAGTTGAGGCATGATTAATATTTGATTTTTAAGTAGTGAAACGTTAATGAAACTGAGTGAAACTGTATGAAAAGAATCCTGGCAAGGTCGCCACTCTTCTGTTACGTATCTTGATCCTCAAGTGGTTAACTTGATGAATCTAGATAGCACAGAGATATATATTAAGGTATCCGTCAGCTGAAGGCAAAACAAAAGTAAAATCTAATAAAAATAATTTCCTGTTGTTGCTTCCTTTCCTTTTGGATCTTAGGACTTAGTATCCTTTATTGACTGATACTCTTTAATTATGAAAAATACTGAAACTAATTAAAGTCATGTAGTATTTATAAAGAATTATTATTTAACCGAAGCTTAGTAGGCTATGGTTATGAACCGAATAAGTTATAGCTAAAGAAGGACTATTAATTTTATAAAAAGTCTTGAAAGATAAATATTAAAGTAAGAATATTTCTGTCTCTTACCCTTTTTGAAATTAATAGATAGTTTTCTTATATGTCCTTTTATTTATATTTAATGTAATTATTCTTGGTTCTTGTCTTACGTTAATAGTATTATATTATTATTATCATCAGGATTTATATCAAAGTCACATAAAAAGTTAGATATATATTTAATAATTAGTTAAATGTATTTCTTAACCACGTAACATTGAGGTTTGATTATGAGTAAATAAAGTTACAGGATCGCTTCATAGATTCGATTCAGGTCTCACTCAAATAATATGAAAAGCAAAATATAATATTTTGAAGCAAAAGAATTTGCTTCAGCTTAGGAAATCACTAGAAGTAATATTAACACAGCCATGTTAGTCTAAGGCGATATTACTAATACGAGACAATAGCATCACCGTACTAAGCACCGTTAAGCAATGTAAGCTTAATTCAAAGAAAATGAAAGAACTCGTAAGTATTAATATAAAACAATAGTATTACTTTCATCATAACCCAATTACTTAAAGAGTTGCTTTAGTCCACAAGTTAGTCAACTAAAATAGTTAAGCACATAATAGTAGCGTTAACGTTAATTCTCAATCAAATAGTTAAGCACATAATAGTAGCGTTAACGTCAATTCGCAATCAAATAGTTAAACACATAATAGTAGCGTTAACGTTAATTCCCAATCAAATAGTTAAGCACATAATAGTAGCGTTAACGTTAATTCGCAATCAAATAGTTAAACACATAATAGTAGCGTTCACATTAATTCCCAATCACATATCTCACTAACCAACATAACGTAAGTGTTTACACCGAACACACTTAACACACATTTATATAATCTGACTGACAGTCACAATCCCATTATAATACTTCACCCCGTCTTCCTCCAGCTGCAAGTTCACCTTCCCCAACTCCAAATGAGACTGATTTGAATGCCCACAACTCGGGTCTTATATACCAAACAATGATGGTGTAGGAACGAATCAGGAGGCGGGGGTTGGTGCCTGCTCCAATCATAGCTCCTCGAGTCGCATAACAGGTGCCTGGTCCACTCACAGCTCCTGGCGTCGATCATACGTCATAGCATCGGTCATCGAGGTAGTTTGCAGGGTCCCCTATGACGCACGCAGGTGTGAAGGCTTGTTTGCAGGTATGCGGGCGAGCTAGTTTCCCCACTCGCTTGGTCGCTCGCTAGTCTGCTTCACCGTTTGGGTAGTTTGGCTCCTTCAACTCTAATTCTAACTCTTAAATTAACATACAGGGCTCCGTATGTCAGAATATATATATATATATATATATATATATATATATATACAGTATATATAAATATATATATATATATATATATATATATATATATATATATATATATATATATATATATATATATACATACATAACATTTTATTAAGACTGAGTGCTCCACATATACGTGCAGTTTCAGTCTCTTGTCCTAATGGAGGCGTTCCAGGCAACCCTGTTAAGGGCTGCTTCACTTGTCAAGTTTTTGGATTTGAGATCTGCACTTATATATAGTCCGACCGACCCTGGTCTTCCTCGGTCCATCCCTTGGTGCAGCTCCCTCCACAATCACAGACCTGCACTTTTTCACCCAATTTTGTTCATCCATTCTCTCCACATGTCCATTCCATCCCAGTCTACTTGTACGCATCCCTTCGCTAATACTCTTTATACCTAAACATCTCCTCAGCTCATAATTTTTAGTTTTTTTCTATCCTGCAGCCTGGCCCCACACATCCATCTCAAGATACTCATCTCATTACTTTCCATTCTGTTGACATCCTCAACTTTAACGGCCCATGTTTCTGAGGCATACGTCATATTGCACTTCTAACACATATATACTGTATATTTATATATATATATATATATATATATATATATGTGTTAGTATGCCCAGGTAATAGATGATATCTTCGTGCGGGTGAAGGACCTGGGCGAACTCAGGGACCTCCAGCAGCGCTTCATGGCCGCCTCCGGACTCAACTTCACATACGAAGAAACCACCGATGGACATCTACGCTTCCTCGACCTCCTTGTCTAACTCCACGACCACGGCTTCAAAACTACCGTGTACACCAAACCTACTAACAATGGCCAATGTCTCAATGGGGAAAGTGAATGCCCTAAACGATACCTACAGTCCACCATCGCCGTCTATGTCAGGAGAGCCCTCACCCATTGCACCACCTGGAATGACACACACAATTAACTGGAAAGGCTCACCCAGGTCCTAGTCAACAATGGGTATTCCAACACTGACGTCACCAATGCCATCAACCACCACCTAGAAAAATGGTACAAACACGACCCCCCTAGCACCAACCCGGCCAATGACATTACATTTTTTTACAGAAACTACATGTCTTCCGAGCACACAACAGACGAATCAATTATGAAAGAAATAATTAACAAAAACGTCCTCCCCACCAACCCTGACAATAAAATCAAACTCATTATTTACTACAAATCTCCTAAGACCTCCAACCTTGTCCTCCGTAACCACTCCATTTCCACCAACAACCAACCGAAAGACTATCATGTGATATCCCAGCATATTTGCACCTCTGGGGACTGTGGACCCCTATCCTATGTTGGAATGACACAGACTCGCCTTTCCCGTCGACTAACCCTCCACCTTCAATCTGGCGCTATAAAAGATCACTATCAAGCCCCCACCATCTTGCCCTAACTCGCGCCGACCTAGACAAACAAACCACCATACTCGACAAAGAATCAGACCCCAGAAGACTAGCTATTTTAGAAGCTCTATACATCCAAACACTCAACCCCAGCATCAACAACCAAACACAAGACCTTCAAATTTTCTTCAGGCAAGCGCTACAGGCATGCTGCCCCCCCTCCTCTCGCCCCGCGACCCCCTTCCTTACGCTCAGCACACAACTGACAACATCAACCAATCACAGCCACCCACAGCCAACCACCGATAAGATTTAGTGCCCGTCTCGCGAATAGACTACCTTCCACCAATGAACAGCCACCACACACCCAGTAGCTCCGCCCACCTCCCTCTACTTGATCCACGAATTTTGTATAAATAAGATGCATTGTCCCTATTCTAACCATTTCCTCTCCATTCCCTGAAGATGCAAGATGTTTACTTGTGAAACGTTGGATCCACCATGAATTTTGCCAACCTTTTGTACCTCATCTCTGAACCCCAGAGGAAAATTGTTAGAACTATTGAAAGCTGTAACAATAAAATCCTGAATGCTGAAACTGCTATTGCTTTTAACATCGTCTGTTTAAAAGAGAATATATATATATATATATGTATACAGTATATATATTATATACAGTATATATATATATATATGTATCCAGTATATATATATATATATATATATATATATATACTGGATACATATATATATATATATATATATATTTTTTTTTTTTTTTTTTTTTTTTTTTTTTCCTATATTCCAACTACTCCCTCTCGGGCATAGGCTGAGAGCCTGTACATTCCACCGCTCAACACGGTGAAGCCCGTGAGGTCTTGTTCCAGTCTGGGGAGTGAGACATGTGAAGCAATCATCATGGCTCGAAGCAGCTCCATCTCTGAAGCGGCCGGTTGCTTCGCTCAAGTGCTTCACCGTCTCACCCTCCAGACTCAGACCCTCACTCTCAGAACGCCACCTATTGAGCAATGAACTCGCTAGGCATTGTCCCCCTGTAACATATTTTGAATATGGGAATATTCATACAGTGTTATTTAATCAGGGAACAATGAGGGTACTTTTTTGACGTTTCGGTGGGCTTTGTGGTAATGCACTGATACTAGGTACATCACAAATTCAATCCCAATAATATCTTCCCATTGACATATCGGGATTTGAACCCGGGTCCATTGGATTACCAATCCAGTGGCATGACCACTCCACCACACCTCCCCCTATATACTGTATATATACTGTACATTGTTATGTAATCCAGAATTAATATTGATTATATAAGCCAGATTAGGATAATATTTTAGTTTCACCCTAATTTGCTGGCTTCTCGAAAGTTCTAGACCTGTCAGGATTCAGTCTGTCTCTCCCAGCATTGCGTCATTTCATTCACGTGTGTAGTAGAACATTCCAGATTCACTGGTGAGATATATATACCCCCTGAGTCCTTGCAGTTTCGACTCCAGACTGACCGACCTTAGCTTCGCGCACACATCTCTCTCTCTCTTGCCTGCATATAGTGATTTATACCTTGTGAAGTGATACAATTATTTCTCTGGCCTCCATCAAGATATAGTAACCTGCAATATTTACCTGTGTTCCCGACTGTTGACTACATTGAATATAATAGTGTATATAGCATTATTATTATTGTTAGCCTATTATTATATATATTTCAGTGCTATCTCATATGTTGGCTAATTGTTAAATAATTCATAATTCTAGTGATCAGTTTATAATTAATGGTCATTAAGTTTACTGTGACCTAATATAATTTTTTTATATCCTTTTGATTGCAAGTTTCAGAAAGAATATTTTCTCAAGTTATACTTTAGTGTTTATTTCACATTTAAATAGTTGTACTAATTACTTGTCTTGTTTTTATTAACGTGTTGTGCATTCCCTTAAATTATTAAACAGTATTAACCATTTCCAGTAACCTTGAGAAAATATTAATTCTTATGTGATATTAGTTATTTTTACCTTGCATTGTTTCAGTAAAAGTATATAGTTATTTATTTTTTCACTTGCATATTTTCTGATAATCTTAGTGCATTATATATTCTTATTTCTCGTCCTGAAGAGACTGCTTTTATTGTTACATTATATACTTAATTTTTATTAAACTAAGAATTTTTAATCTAGCTTTCCTTGAACCTGGATATTTTGAGGTGTACGTTGACATTAGTCTTGAATTTAAAGTTAGCCTATTGTGTGTGTTATTTCACCTCGCCTATAAACATAACATTGGCGACCTTGAGCCAGGATCTTCGGGACTTGTTTAACTTAGCGATTTCAAGTTTAGTGTGAGCCTCAGCCTGTGCCTCAGCCTGTGCCTGTTGAGCCTGAGCTTCCTGAATACGAGCTTGAATCTTTGTATGTTCAATTTGTTTATCCATGTCAAGTGGAGGAGTCGCATCAAAAAGCTTTTGATTAATCATAGCAACAATTTGATCCCTACTAGCATTAGGAGGAGGAAAAATCTCCAGGTACTGAGCAACAATGTTCAGTTCATTTTTAGTCCTACTTTCTACCTCAACAACTGTCTCAACACCGGCTACAAAATCCCCAGCTTCCTCTAGAGTAGAAATGGTAGACATGATGAAAATTTAAATATCACAATCACAAGCAAATCAATTATTATATTCTTAGACCATGAGTACCGTATGCAACAGGCTGGAAGTAGGCCATCTAATCCTGATAATTTTGATGTGGCCAGAAATGTTAGACTTGTCCCTGTCTTTAATGAATCTGATGTAACTAACTACTTTCAATTTGTTTGAGAAGGCAGCTAATGGTTTCAAATGGCCCAAGCAGTATTGGCCAATACTCCTTCAGAGTGTACTCACTGGAAAAGCTCAAGTCAATTATTCATCTTTGTCTCAGGAGCAGTCTGAAAATTATGATGTAGTTAAGAGCCTGATTCTTAAAGTCTATGAGCTCGTTCCTGAAGCCTACAGAGCTAAATTTAGGACCACTTACAAGCAGGATAAGCAATCTCATGTTGAGTATGCCAAACTTAAAGAAGATTTGTTGGATCAATGGTTAAACTCTAAGAATGTAAATGCTGACTTTGATAAATTTAAGCTGATTATCTTATTGGAGGACTTCAAAAGATGTGTTAGGAAGGATGTAAGTTTATATATTGATGAGAAAAAGGTAGACTGTTTCTGATGCTGCAATTTTAGCTGATTATGTTCTCACTCACAAACATTATACAGGTAATCAAATAAAGAGATATGAGAGTAAATATGTAGCCTCTTCTCAGAGTACAAGTGTAAAGAAGGAGAGTAAAGATAATGTTTCTCAGGAAGGAAATACTAGTTCCACTTCTAACTTTTCTAAGAAGAAATGTAATTATTGTGGTATATTAGGTCATATTGCTGAGAAATGTTTTAAGAAACAGCGGGATGCTAATAATTTACCTGCAAATGTTCAGTCAGTTGGTCGGGTGTCCGCTCTTGAGAGTTTCCAATGTCTTAGAAATTACTCTGTTTCACCTGCTTTGAGTGCTTTGGAGAGTAACGTAAGCTCTATTGATAAAGCTCCTCTATTAAGCAGTAATTCTGTTGTACCTGCTTTGAGTGCTTTGAAGGGTAATGTACGCTCTACTGATAAAGCTCCTCTTTTGAGCAGTGATGTGGGTGACACTCTCAAGAGCTCCTATGCAAATTTCCTGTCTGATGGTTTTGTCAGTTCACTTAATGGCAGTCACAGGAATTCTGTTAAAATTTTACGAGACACAGGTGCTTGCCAATCCCTACTAGTGACTAGTGTTTTAGGCTCTAATAATTCCTCTGGTGAAACTGTAATGTGGCAGGGTTTAGGGAGTAATTATTTTTCTGTCCCTCTGTGCAGAGTGAATCTTGAGTCTGATTTTGTTCAAGGTCCAGTTATGGTAGGATTGGTTGAGACACTTCTTATGTCTGGTGTGACTTTTCTCCTTGGCAACGACATTGCTGGGGGTCGGGTTTGTCCAGCTCCTCGGTTGTCTAGTGAGCCGGTGGCTGGAGTCAAGGACGGCTCATCTGATTTGTTTCCTGCATGTGCTGTCACTAGGGCAAAAGCTAAACATACTAGTGATTTAGAGGGTGATGAAGATGATGATGTTTTCTTGGCTGATACTTTCCTTGCTAATTTAAATCATTCAGAGGATGAAGCAGTTCCCCACAGTGTGGATAATTTGTCACCTCGTGAGTTTGTAGAGTTGCAGCAGGCTGATTCAGAGTTGGAAGGTTTAGCTTGTTCTGCTTGCAGTGAGGAAGAATCAGTCAGTGCTTCTACTTGTTACTATTTTAAGTCAGGAGTATTAATGAGAAAGTGGAGACCCCCAACATCATCAGCAGACTATGCATGGGAGGTTGTGCATCAAATTGTCATCCCTCGAGTTTGTAGGCAGGATATCATTAGGGTGGCTCATGACTCCAGTTTGGCAGGACACATGGGAGTGAGGAAGACTGCAGCCTGTATTCTGAAGCATTTTTACTGGCCAGGTATTTTCAAGGATGTTTCCTGGTATTGCAAATCTTGTCACACATGTCAAGTAGTGGGGAAGTGTAATAAAAAAGAGAGAGTTGCACCACTTGTTCCCATTCCTCCCTTTGAGACGCTGTTCACTCGGGTGTTAGTTGATATTGTAGGACCTCTTCCCAATACATCTTCAGGGTTTTCCTATTTGCTGACACTCATTGATATGGCTACTCGTTATCCTGAAGCAATCCCACAAAGAAATATTTCGGCGAAGAATGTAGTGCAAGAAATGCTTGGGTTCTTCACCAGATTTGGATTGCCTAAGGGAGTACAGTCAGATCAAGGGAGCAATTTTATGTCCAATGTTTTTAAGCAGTCTTTGAAAGAGTTGGGCATCACTCAGATCACGTTTTCTGCATATCATCCTCAAACACAGGGAGCTCTGGAGATATATCATCAGACACTCAAATCTATGCTGAGGAAGTACTGCTTGGAACACCATAAAGATTGGGACAAAGGTCTTCCTTTTGTGTTGTTTGCTTCAAGAGAGTCTCCAAATGAATCACTAGGCTTCTCACCTCTTGAACTACTCTTCGGGCATGAAATTAGAGGTCCTATGAAGTCGTTGAAGGAGTTTTGGCTGTCGGAATTGGATGACGTCAACCTACTGGAATATGTGGCGAACTTTAAGGAGCGGTTATCAACAGCGTTCCAGCTAGCTCGTGAGAATTTGAGAACTGCTCAAGAGAAGATGAAAACATGGTATGACAAGAACTCAAGAGTACGCCAGTTTCAGCCAGGTGATCAGGTCCTAGTTCTGCTGCCAATACACGGACAACCTCTTCAAGCCAAGTTTAGTGGACCGTACATGGTGGAGAAGAAAGCCAGTGATGTGAACTACGTTATTGCCACGCCAGATCGTAGGAAGAGCAAACAACTTTGTCACGTCAACATGCTAAAACTGTACCACAGGAGAGACCCTGATAAACTCGTCTGCACTGTAGCTGTTCCTCAAGACCCTGAAAGTGAGGCACTCCCATGCAGTATAAACTTGAGTGATAGCCTGGGGCAGAATGTTGCTATCATGAGTGATCTGGAGACTTAAGTTATCTCATCTAACCCCTGAGGAGAGGCAGGAAGTCACGGCTCTACTCCAGAAGTACCATCAAGTGTTCCGAGATACTCCAGGAAGAACAACTATTTTGATGCACGATGTTGATGTTGGAGATGCGAAGCCAATTAAGCTGCCAGCCTACCGTGTGAATCCCTTGAAGCTTCCCCTGATCCAGAAGGAGATTGACTACCTACTCACCCACAAGATGATCGAGCCCTGCCAAAGTGAGTGGAGTTCTCCTGTCACCTTAGTTCCTAAACCAGGTGGATCACAACGGCTCTGTATGGACTATCAACGTGTTAACCAGATCACCAAAACGGACACCTACCCAATACCTTGCATGGAAGATTGTATAGCTAGGATTGGAAAGGCACAGTACATCAGTAAGTTTGACTTGTTGAAGGGATATTGGGAAGTACCTATGACTCAGCGTGCTAGGGATATCTCATGTTTTGTAACTCTTGGTAAGACTTTTGCATGTTCTGTGATGACATATGGTATGAAAAATGCACCTGCAACATTTCAAAAACTCTTGAACATTGTAACCTAGGGTTTGGAAGGATGTATTGTGTATATTGATGATGTATTGATTTTTAGTGACACCTGGAAAGATCATCTATACCATGTCAGTAAATTTCTTGATCGTTTGGTTCAGGCTAATCTTGTTGCAAATCTATCAAAATGTAAATTTGGTCAAGCTAAAGTACAGTATCTGGGTTATGTGATTGGTATTGGACAAGTTGTGCCACCAGGGGCTAAAGTTCAGGTGATAAGTGATCTTTCCAGACCTAAGACTAGGAAAGAATTGCAAAGATTTCTTGGTATGGTAGGATACTACCACAGGTTTGTTCTAAATTTATCAATCCTTGTGTCACCACTCACAGATCTTCTGAAAAAGGGAGTTAAATTTGAGTGGAATGAAGCATGTGAATCCTCTTTCGACAAACTCAAAGCTATCCTGTTGAGTCAGCCAGTGCTTTCTACCCCTAACTTTGCTAAATCCTTTAAAATGGCTGTGGATGCTAGTGATACAGGAGCTGGGGCAGTTTTGTTGCAGGGGGATGACCAAGGTATTGAACATCCTGTATCTTATTACAGCAAGAAGTTCATTCCACCCCAAAACAATAATTCAACTATTGAGAAGGAACTTTTGGCTCTGATTTTGGGGTTGCAACATTTTTCTTTATATTTGTGGTCAGGCCCAGATCCTATTGTTATTTATACTGATCACAACCCACTGAAGTTTCTTAGTAAATTTAAAGATAAGAATCAGAGATTGACCAGGTGGAGTCTGCTTCTTCAAGAATATCCTTTAGATATAAGGCATATTAAAGGGAAAGAAAATGTGATTGCAGATTGCTTGTCTAGATTGTAGCCTAATTGTTCTAAAGTATAGAAATGTCCCCTGTAAACAAAAATCTTTAGGGGGGAGGTTTATGTAATCCAGAATTAATATTGATTATATAAGCCAGATTAGGATAATATTTTAGTTTCACCCTTATTTGCTTGCTTCTCAAAAGTTCTAGACCTGTCCGGATTCAGTCTGTCTCTCCCAGCATTGCGTCATTTCATTCGTGTGTATTAGAAAATTCCAGATTCACTGGTGAAATATATATACCCCCTGAGTCCTTGCAGTTTCGACTCCAGACTGACCGACCTTAGCTTCGCGCACACATCTCTCTCTCTTGCCTGCATATAGTGATTTATACCTTGTGAAGTGATACAATTATTTCTCTGGCCTCCATCAAGATATAGTAACCTGCAATATTTACCTGTGTTCCCGAGTGTTGACTACATTGAATATAATAGTGTATTTAGCATTAGTATTGTTAGCCTATTATTATATATATGTCAGTGCTATCTCATATGTTGGCTAATTGTTTAATAATTCATAATTCTAGTGATCAGTTTATAATTAATTGTCATTAAGTTTACTGTGACCTAATATAATTTCTTTATATCCTTTTGATTGCTTTATCATTATTATTGTAAGTTTCAGAAACAATATTTTCTTAGTATACTTTTGTGTTTATTTCACATTTAAATAGTTGTACTAATTACTTGTCTTGCTTTTATTAACGTGTTGTGCATTCCCTTAAATTATTAAACAGATATTAACCATTTCCGGTAATCTTGAGAACATATTAATTCTTATGACTGTGATATTAGTTATTTTTACCTTGCATTGTTTCAGTAAAGGTATATAGTTATTTAGTTTTTCACTTGCATATTTTCTGATAATCTTAGTGCATTACATATTCTTATTTCTCATCCTGAAGAGACGATTTTATTTGTTACATTACAGTATATACTTAATTTTATTAAACTAAGAATTTTTAATCTGGATATTTTGAGGTGTAAGTTGACATTAGTCTTGAATTTAAAGTTAGCCTATTTAGTACAGGCATTATACGGAAAAAGACGGATGAACCTCACACAAATTGCAACAACTGTTTTTGAATCATTAAAATTTCCTCTATAACATATAAAAAGTTCTATGAAATCCGGTTGGTGGAAACAAATATTTAGTTCATGACTTTTTTTTCCGTACCCGACACCTGTGCTCCTTCAAATTAGCTTCTAAAGGTAGTGTCTAAAAGAAAAACATGATAACAGTGCTATTATTAAATGGTATGATGCTGGATAAATTTATGGTATATTTGTAAACTGACATATGGAAACGCTTGTTATTGGTGATTTTCAATGGAGGTCGTCTGGGTCTTGATCATCTCAGTCTTCGTCACAAACTGCCTGAGAGGTATTCACACACAGCATTCCCTTGCAGTTGCTACAGGCAGCAGAGCACTCGATGTTGTGCCTCCTGCATGTGCACCGCAAGCTACTGCAGTCAGTCTTGCAGATGCATCTGACAACTCTTAGAGCTCCTGTGGAGCAGCTCCCAATTCAGTTTTGAAAGGTACAAAGCCTGTGTTGCTCTTCTACCACCCCCGTTCTTGTGGTGATAGTCTGTTGACAGATCCTTTCCACTGTTGTAGCTGATTGTACACACAAAGACTGTGGTACGCTGCTACTGATGTTGGTGGCAGACTATGTGGCTGTACGGGAGAACTGGATGCAGCCACCTTTTCACAGAATCGCTTGTGCCTCAGCGTGTCGAGTCCCTCCCCTGGCTTTCCATTGTACAGACATAACGGAGCATTCTCACCTGTGGACACAATATCTGCCGGAGAAGCTCGATGGGTGTCAAACTCCTCCACCTGTTCACGGAAGTCACTGCATGTTGTGAATTTTTCAAAGGATCTCCCTTCCCAATACCGTTGAGGCGGGAAGTAGTGTCACATCCAGCTATGGTGTGGATGAAGAGTATGTGATCGCACACACTGTGACCTAGTTGACATTTAACAGCCTTGACATCCCAAATGCATGCATTCCTCGTACTCTTCTTTGTTTATGGTTTGAAGATGTCATTCGATGCAAGGTTGGCATGGTAGATGAGGAGGACGAGAAGGTCTGTATCATCGCCTATGAGTGTAGTTGTACTTTCGACAGCAGCATCCACTGCTTTCTACACTATCAAGAGATGGGCATCACCTGAGGCGTGGTATATCTGGTAGTTTTTCGTCTGCTTGTGAGCACCGAGCATATTGTTGAATCGCTGTTTGTTGGTGGTGTTGGAAAGGAACTCTTCTTTTTTCATCATGACTGGCAAGTCCTCTGCCAAGGTTACAGAGAGTCCAGTCCTCCCGCCTGCTCGCCTGTGATGAGCCATGTCTTTGGTAGACGTTTCCTGGTAGCCATAAAAAACAATTAGTGGAGCACCATATTTCTTGCTGACATACTCGCTGTACGAATTGCAGATACCCTTGTACGTAGTTCCATGTGTACACAGGATATGGTGAATGAGTCTTCCCCCATCTATATTTGTGAAATATATTTTAGTTATCCATTATTTACTGGCTTTCTTTGAACATTTATCACCCAGATAGATATAGAAAATGCCTAATATTTGTCAATATCACTCACCTGACCTGTTGGAAATTGTAGTTGGTACGTCTAGGCACGGCTAAAAACGAATAGAAATACACAATGCATACCAACTACAATTTCCAACAGGTCAGGTGAGTGATATAAACAAATATTTTGCATTTTCTATGTTTATCTGGGTGGTAAATGTTCAAAGAAAACCAGTAGATAATGGATAACTGAAACATATTTTCACAAACAATATTATTTTTTTTTTATTATTTTTTTTTTTGTCTATATTCCAACTTACTTCCTCTCGGGCATAGGCTGAGAGCCTTAACATTCACCGCTTTACAATGAACAGTGAAGCCTGTGAGGTCTTGTTCCAGTCTAGGGAGTGAGACCTGTGAAGCACGTAGAGTACAACGAGCACCTGCCATCTTGCCTTCACATGAGGCACGGTGCTCACTCATGGCCCAAAACGACCCCATCTCTGAAGCCACCTCGTTCCCGTGCTTCACTGTCTCACCCCCGGTACACTCGGACTCTCACACATACACACACACAACGCCACCTGTTGAGCAGATGACTCACCAGGCATTGCACCCCTATAGCATATTTTGAATATGGGAATATTCATACAGTGCTATTTAATCAGGGAACAATGAGGGTATTTTATTGACGTTTCAGTGGGCTTGTAGTAATGCACTGATACTAGGTACAGCACAAATTCCATCCCAATAATATCTTCCCATTGATACATCGGGATTTGAACCCGGGACCTTTGGATTACCAGGCCAGTGGCAAGACCACTCCACCACACCTAGTGGCAGGTTATGGCATTGTTTTACGCTTTCCACTAATTAAATTTCGTAGGACTTTTGATATGTTGTAGAATGGTCTTTCCTGAATCAAGATCAATTGAACACTTTTTTGTTGCAATTTTCGAGAGGTTATTTAGTATAATGCCTGTACTAATTGTTTGTGTCATTTCACCTCGCCCATAAACATAACAATATAATTATATATATATATATATATATATATATATATATATATATATATATATTATTACTTCCATAATCAAGCAACTGGTTTCTTTGTTTAAGGGGGGTCACCGGCTTTTTTTTTATATTTATCTCCTTTTCTCTCTTTTCCTAGCTTGTATCCATTCGGCCCCATTTAGCCAACTGTTTTAAGACGTTTAACCCCATCCAGGTGTCGCTTTCTTCCTGGCGAGCGATAGCGAGCCAGCATTGTATGGAGAAATTTGGCTTCGCCGGAGACATTTTTCTATCGAAAAATGTTCAAATTTAGCTTGCTGTCAAAACAAAAATATATACATACTGGCTCGCTCCCGCTCGCCAGGAAAATATTGACAACTGGATGGGGGTAATCGTCTTAAAACAGTAGTAGCTGAATGGGGCCGAATGGATACAAGCCAAAGAGAGAGGGAGAGAAAGAGAAAAAAAGCAAGGTGGGCTCCCTTAACCCTCTCCGACATATGACGCGATTTTGAGCCTATTAGGGATACTTTAAAACCTTTGTTACCATCAGGAGTATTTAGAAACCTTTAGTTTAGTTACTTCAACCTCTGCAGTTGTCTTTGAGTTAGCTGTGGGCAGAAAACTAATTTTGGAGAGAGTGAGAGAACTCTATTTCTTATTGGTAATCTGGCAACCTCTGCGTCATATGAGTCTGAAGGGGTTAAGATTCAATGTTAAAAATATCCACAACATTAGCAGCACACTACTGTTAAGAACATCTTCCATCTTGGGCGGGTGCAGGGGTTGAAATAGGGGAGCTATCCCCCCGCCAAAGGCGGCTTTCTAGGGCCTTTCCTAGCTGATGCTGAGAGGATTGGGTTCTAGTTATGTGGTGATGGGCTGGTCTATCAGAGTGAGAACTGAGCGATCTCTGCCATACCCATAGCTTACTCTGACTGTTCCTTTTACTTATATGTTTTCTAGATCTCAAGTGTCTTGAGATCAAGGTCTTTTCCGTGGATTGACCTCCCAATCTACCAAGATTGGAAGCCAAAGCGTCACATTTTTCCTTTGCCCCTCAACTTTCTCTTCATAATTGCTGAGGGGCACAGGGTCCTGGATGGGGCTTTGGTTTCCCGGGCATTTCCGCACCCTCCTCAGCTCCCCGCCATGGAGTGGCTTCAGTCACCCGGGCTTTGTTGTGGTCGGGGGGGGGGGGGGGGGGGGGGCCTCGGTTGTGGCCTTGCTCGGGGCCTTGGGGCTGTTCGGCCAGGCAGCTTGGGGAACAACAACATCTTTCAAATTATAATTCAATATTATATTTCTTTCAAGCATTTCGATAATTGAACCATAATTACGTATGAGTAATTAAAGGCCAGTACATGTTTCACTGTGTTAAGCACTGGAGTGTTCTCATTCACGATATCTTAACCCTGGAGAGGTAACGCTCAAAAACGGTTTTTAATAGGTTAGGTAGTTGTGAATTCGCAACGTCGACTTTGACCCCAAATATCTCCCAAACCAAAAGACTTAGAATTTTTTTGAACATTGCTAAATATAATATAAGGATCCCTTAATGTTATGTTAGAATATGGTGTATATTGAAACATTGTTAGTATTTCTAATGAATTTAATAAAAAAAAAAGTATAGTAAAAAAAGTAGGTTCTTCATACAAATATAAAAAAAATACTCAAGTTGTCTTGAGGGGACTGGGACTCTGGGGGCGTGGACGGCAATGGTGAGGTAGGTTGGAGTAGGAGTAGCAGCCCTGAAGACCCCATAGGCTGAGAGACCTGCGGAGTTAAAAAAAAGGTTACAAAAAATTTCCCCAAAAAAATCGGTCATTTTGAAATATTCGGCTGGGTACCTAAATATTCTTGGATGCATACCAAATTCAACACAGTGCTTGCCACATGGTCCTAGTATGACCCCAAAGTGTAATAATTGAAATTGGAGCAATGTAAATACTACCAAAAAATCCTTATGTGGAGGTAACTGAAAAAGGGGCACAAAAATTTGGGGGGCACTATTTATCAATGAATGTTGCTGATTTTCACCACAGTTATACTCTAGAGCCTGCCACACAACATGTAACCATATAAAAGGTGATAACTTGAACGTCGGACCGCCCAGGTGCCCATCTAGCGAGGGCGCTCCAGGCCAGGTTTGGTTCTGGATCCCGAGAAGTCTCATCTTGGCCTGGTATCACCCCTGGAAGCCTTAAATATTTATGGATTGCAACGAAATTTGAAATGGAAGTTCCTTTATAATGCCTTTCTATGTAGTGTGAATAAAAATGAAATCTGAGTATAATTAATGCCAAAAATATGCTGCAAATTAACAACATTGATAATTTGTACCTATAAAAGTTGAAGAAATAAACATATAAGCCTCTGAAATTACACTGTATGTTACCTATTTTACCTGAACTTGTACTAAGGAACCTCATAAACAATATACAACAAATGGGAGGGGTTTCACCTTTAGGAGTGGCATCCGTCACAAGTTGAAATGATGTGGTTGTGGCAGACGGGCCTCCTGCAGGAGGCACACCCTATCTGGGTCCTCCCAGTGGCTGTTGTGGGGCAGATGTAACAGCGCTGTCTCTTCTGCAGCTTTGCTCGACCTTCATCGAGCATTGCCTGGTCTGGGTTGGAGTCATAGGAGATATTGAAGGCCTGGCCGATGAATGTCCTGAGCCCTCTAGATAGGTTGTTGTGGTTGGCCAGTCGGTAGGATGCCCAGGGCCGGCACATTTCCTCAGCCACCTCGTAGCCAAAGGTGACCCTGTTCATTTGTTGGTCTTTGTGCTGCATATTGTGGATTATGTGGGAGTTTGTCATGGCCAAGTTGATGATCCCGTAGAAGTAGCACATGGGCCACCGTCGGGTCTTCCTGTGGCAGGTGGTCACGGCACAAAGTTGGACAAATGTGTCCACCCCTCCCTTGGTTGCATTATAGAACATTTGCATGTCCGTTTGGTCTTTTCTGTGATCGTGGGCTTATGATGTATGGTAGACATCAACATGACTCGCTTGAGGGGCTTGGTACGGATGACCATGAGGGTTATTTTCTTTTCATAGTTGTAGTAAGCTACAATGCCACCTACAGGGATGGTTGTATCACATACTGCCTGTGGAATATATGTTTTTTTTCTAATTGTTCCGACAAAGTCGAACCCGTCCTGGAGCTTAGTGATAAGAGGTAGAGTGGTAAACCAGTTGTCTGTGGTAATGGTGCGACCCCGACGTCCATGGCTCCGCGTCAGCTCTTCTGTGTAATACTCCCCCATGGTGCGAGGCTTCTGCAGGATGACCGTGCCCTTTCCCAGGTAGGGCATGGCGTTGCACATGTAATGGGTATCAGCATCGCAGGACATCACAATCTTCAATCCATATCTGTGGACAATAAACAAGCTGTAATCATTGATATTCACAGGTAAACACAGGCAAAAAGAGTAATCATCATGGTCAGGTCCTCAAACCTCACAGGTAAGTACAGGTAAGCAAATGAGTAATCACATCATGGTCAGGTCCTCAAACCTCACAGGTAATTACAGGTAAGTAAATGGGTAGGCACATCATGGGCAGGTCCTCAAACCTCACAGGTAAATAAATGGTTAGGCAAATGAGTAATCACATCATGGTCAGGTCCTCAAACCTCACAGGTAAATAAATGGTTAGGCAAATGAGTAATTAGCATGGTCAGGTCCTCAAACCTCCCAGGAAAGTACAGGTAAGTAAATGGGTAGGCACATCATGGCCAGGTCCTCGAACCTCACAGGTAAGTACAGGTAAGTAAATGGGTAGGCACATCGTGGTCAGGTCCTCAAACCTCACAGGAAAGTACAGGTAAGTATAGGTAAGTAAATGGGTAGGCACATCATGGCCAGGTCCTCGAACCTCACAGGTAAGTACAGGTAAGGAAAATGTTAAATATGGATTTATAACTTACTTGGCAGGCTTGTTGGGCATGTACATCCTGAACACACAGTTACCACGGAAGGGAAGGAGCTGCTCGTCGACGGTGATGTGTTGTCCAGGCTTGTAGTACCTCCTGCAGGCGTCGACTGTGGCATCCCATATCTTCCTGATGGGGGCAAGACGGTCAACCTTCACCCTTTCCTCTCTTGTGGCAGAATCGTCGAACCGTAGTGCCCTCATGAGGAAGGCGAACCGGCATTCAGACATGGTGGCACGGTACAGTGAAGCCCCACGAAGAGGGTGCCACATCTCCTTGCTCGCGATGTGGTTGTCCTTCCTGACGCCAGACATGATAAGGATGCCCAATAAAGCCTTCAGCTCCAGGATGCCAATGGGTTGAAGGGTGTGTAGGTCACGGCTTTTGTATTTAGCCCTCAGGGCGTCCATCTTTGTGTTGGTATGGACACATATCTCTGCCAGGGTGAAGTCGTTCAGGAATAACGATAGTAGCTGGGCAGGTGTTTTGGCTTCTGCAGTCACTAATGTGGGCCCCCCTTCGTCGATCCGGAAGGTCCTGGTGAGTGTGGGTAGCTCTGGGTTAGGGTCTCTGTGCCAAATGGTTCCATCCCTGGTGGTAACTGGGGGTTGAGCCAGTGCAAGTATGGGTGCACCTTCAGCAGGTTGTAGGGGACCCCTCCTCCTTTTCCGGCTTTTCACCTCGTTAGGTGAGAGGTCACCTTCAGGAGTGGGCGTGCGTGGAGGTAGGTCCTGGTCTGGTGTGGGTGGAGGTAGGGGGGCATCATGGTCTGGTGTAGGGCGTCGAGCGGTGCCAGGGGTGGCAAGTAATTGGGGGGTGCCAGGTAAGCCAGGGTCGTCAGGAGCTTCTTCGTCAGTAGCATGTAGGGCTGGATGGTAATCAATCCTTCTGAAGGTGTTCAGTCTATCCCTAACCCTGGCGAGAGACTCCGCACGTGAGGCACGAGTGAGTATAGGAGAGGCGGGAGCTGCGTTGTTTGGCGCCACCCCGGTGGTGCCAGGCAAGTCCGGGCTCTCGGTGTTGCCATCTACCTCGGACGAATCGCTGTGAATTTCGTCATCAAACCTCTCTTCAGTATCAATATCACTAGCATCATCATCACTGGCCATGCAGAAGGCCGCTGCATCCTCCACATTCCACCGCCTTCGGTCCATGTTGCAAATCTGAAAAATGAAAAAAGAACCTGATTTAGTAAAATATTCACAGACGCCCAATATGGCAATATTAGACAGGCTAGCGTGTGTGTAAGTCATGGTCCGTTATCTGGCTAAGTTGCCTATTAGTCTTAGATCGATATCTCCAACACATTCGTGAAAAAAGTACATTATGTGCAACTATGAACATTCAATAAAGTTACGTACCAGGTTATGTAGTAGTTTATTCGCAACGTCGGGTTCTGGTTTGAACCTGTTGGCGAGGACCGAGAGCGTCGTACCTCCGCTCACGGCTGGAGATACCCGTACACTGCCTGACTGCAGGCCGATATCCCTCGTATTGGACGTGTGAGCTGCGCGGCGACCAAATAACGCATTTTGCACACCTCTCGCGTGCGCATTTGCAACGGGGTTTCCTCTCCAGGGTTAAAAGGCGGCGAAGCATAAATGCGATTAGGATTTTTCAGTATGTTATTCTAGTGTAATGAATGTGTATTATATGTTATATATTAATGCAGAACATCATATAATTTTTGGCTGCACATATTGCATCTAGTTATTTATCAGTTTCATTGCAGTGAAATATATTGGGAAGAATATGCCCATATAGGGTTGAACTAGCTCAATATCATTCAGTATAACACACCTTTATGCAGAAAGTATCACACCATACAGAACAAAACTGGTCTCATTGGAATATTAATTTATATCTTTACGTAAGTCTCTGTCGTTCATTCATAGGTCCTGTGGGCTTTTCTGGGTGGGGATTTAGAGTCCCTTTGTCTATTCTTTCGTTTGGTTATGTCTATTTCTTTCGTTAGCTCGATGAAAAGACTAGTCATTGTGAAAACTAATTTGTTTGTTACCAGAGCTGGGCACCACAAACAAAAAGTCAAGTCAGCAAACACAATTCAGCAAACCCAGAACATAACTTCAGCAAACACAAATGTGCAAACCTTGTGAAATTTCTAGTCCTCAAATGCAAATATGCAAACACAAACTGTTTTTTATTAATTTTAAATTTAAACTACAGAATCAAGGGTAAATCTATAAATTCAATCTCTAATGTCAATAAATATATATATTTACTTAAATATAATGTTGCCCAACTTCCATGGACCTGAAGGATATACATACAGGCTTTTAAAGCTTGGAAATTGCTGTAAATTGCCAAAACATTCCAGAACATCACCCGCAGTGAAAGGGTTAATATATATAGCATAGGCCACTTAGTTTGTCCACATGGGCAGTAAAACGTTGGGGCAACTTGTTTATGGGGAGAGTGCTTCAGTAATAATCAGTATTCGCATATTCCGCACCATTCAGGAGGAGGTACGCCGGATCACAGAGGTGCAAGGGGGCGATTTATTCGTGGTCCCCCCTTTGGGAATGGCAATAGGCTATATATGCCTAGATAGGTCTACTTTAGATAGATTAAGTAATTTAATAGAAAGTAGCCTAGGCCTATTAATTTTAATGCTCAGAATAAAGGCCTAGCTTCAGATCAAAATTTAATAAAATTTTATTGTAGGCTAAATTTAGTCTAGGCCTATATGATACTTTCAAAATTAACACTTTCTACTTGACACTAATAAAATGAGTGTGATTATAGGCCTAGGCCTATACATAGAAGTTAGAACATGCAATATTTAGCCTAGGCCTACATGCTTTGAGGCATTTTGATGGAATTAGTGACCTATTATAGCCTAGACATAGGCTATATATTAAAGTTAGAACATGCAATATTTAGCCTACATGCTTTGAGGCATTTTGATGGAATTAGTGATTATAGCCTAGACCTAGGCTATATATATAGAAGTTAGAACACATGCTTTGAGGCATTTTGATGGAATTAGTGACTGATTATAGCCTAGACCTAGGCCTAGGCTATATATTAAAGTTAGAACATGCAATATTTAGCCTACATACTTTGAGGCATTTTGATGGAATTAGTGATTATAGCCTAGACCTAGGCTATATATATACAAGTTAGAACATGCAATATTTAGCCTACATGCTTTGAGGCATTTTGATGGAATTAGTGATTGACTGATTATAGCCTAGACCTAGGCTAGCCTATATATATATAAGTTAGAAAATGCAATATTATTTAGCCTACATGCTTTGAGGCATTTTGATAGGATTAGGGTAGCCTAGGCCTAGCCTAATAAAAAATACTTATATTAGCAATTAGCCTATAGGCCTAGGCTATATTTAGAAGTTAGAACATGCAATATTTAGCCTACATGCTTTGAGGCATTTTGATGGGATTAGTGATTATAGACCTAGGCCTAGGCTATATAGCCTAGCCTATATAGAAGTTAGACTTAGCCTAGGCCTACATGCTTTGAGGCATTTTGATGGGATTAGGGTAGCCTAATAAGATTAGTTTAGGTTAAAAATTAACATGCTATCAATCAAATTAACGATAGCCTAACTTTATAATCTTAAATTAGGCTAGATTATAAGGTTATAAAGCCCTTCTCCAGAGACATCTTCTTGGTAATTACAGGCCCATAGAAGGTTTCTAGGTGGGGCCAGGGGTGGCTTAGGTCCTCGATTTCTGCATGCTCTGCAGCATCACTGTCGGATGATGGTGGTGAACTGCTCCCCATGCTGTTGGCAGCTGCGGTAGGCATGATGGTAGACTCCATGTTCACTTCAATAGGCCGAAAATATAAACAAAGTTGAAGTGCTAGCATGTTGGAACTCTTGGACTGCTGTGTGTTGTAGGTGTTAGCTCGACGCTTGCTACTAAGTAAGTGAACAAACGTGAAGAGCCGATGTATAGGCCTAGATTCCAGAACACAGGTAGTTGGCTTGGTCACATGACTTTTTTTGGCTGGAGCTGCAGGAGCGGCCCAGGGCTGGCTGGCGGCTGGAATTTTTATTTTGCGGACTCGAGGTTTGCAACATGGAGGTACTTTCCAGAGCTTCAAACCCGCAAATAGGCAGCCATTTTGGCGCCAACGCTAATTCGCCAACAAAACTACACTTCCGCCATGGCGGAATTGGCTATTTGCGGAAGTGTTGGCTAAAGTGCCCAGCTCTGTTTGTTACACAGTATAAGTGATGTCCTGTAACATGAAATGTACCTCATATTCGTAGCTGTTATATATCTGACATGAATTAATGTAAAATTAGGAATTACTGTATTTATATATATATATATATATATATATATATATATATATATATATATACAGTACATGTATATAATTTTACAGTATATGCAGTATATATATATATATATATATATATATATATATATATATATATATATATAATTATGTATACATACACACTATATATATATATATATATATATATATATAATATACCTTCTGATCTACAAATTATTTTCGGTTGCGGCAGATAAAATCTTGTTACTTTCAATGCCTCCACGACACAGTTTCCCCTTCTATATACCGGTTGTAATATTTCAGAAGACAATCAATTACTCTTCAACAATACACAAATCAAATCTTCATCTTCTCTCAATAATATTGGTGTAACTTTTTTATCGACCTTTCTTGGAAAGATCATATTACCATTCTTGATAATACAGCTTCTTCCCAGAAGTAAGGTGTGCTCAACCGTCTCCGTGGGTTCCATCCATGCCGCACTTCTCGAAATAGTAGAGTAAAAACGCATATCGCCTCATCAACTCACTTCCTCTTACCAGATCCTTACAATTTCTTTCTACACGTCACAGCATTTAATGTATTTAACTCTTCTATCGCTATTACAACAATCTGTGTTCTTCAAAGCTCTTTCCGTTCCTGCCCCCTCCCTTGCGGCAAGTGAGAGGCACCTGCCTTTCAACATAGTCCCATTCCCACGCTGTTGTACTCTCCCACCCAAGAATTAGCAATTTTTCTTCTACTCAACAAGTGAACTCTGGAACTATCTCCCTTAATCAATCATTTCTCCATCGTATGACCTGGACTGCTATAAATTTCGTGCGTCCAGGCATTTTGACCCAAAAGTCCCTAGAACTAGGCTCTCTGTCACTCTTTTGGCTTTGAGGGAGACACTTGTTACGGGAAGCCTGTCTTTTGTCTCCATCATCCACAAAAAAACTATATAATTATATTTATACTGTATATATATACAGTATATATATATATATATATATATTGTGACGTTAACCACTCCGTTAGAACCGCATGGCTTGTCCTACAGTGACTCGCTAGGATCGCCAGGGCAGTGGATGTGGCTACAGTTGATGTATTATTGTGTGCTTTATTTCATATGAAAGCTCGTGGCATGGGCAGTCCAGAAAGGCTCTTTGTTTTCGCCCATGTCAAGGCTTTATATATTTAATTGCAAAGTATATGTTTTATCATTAAGTAGTAATGATAGGAATTGAGAGAGAGAGAGAGTAGAACAGAGTGAGAGGAGGCGCGTAGTGTTTTGCTATACTCGATGACGTCATAGCTGGCTGGCCTCGTGGGGATTCGTTGAGGGAGTTTTTTACCATGCTTTGTGACTTCATGTTTGGCTGGCTTCTTTGGTATTGGCTGAGGGACTTGTTACCACTTTTTTCCCACGCGGCTCGAGCTAGTGCTGGTATATATACAGCTCCCTCGCCACTTTCTCTCTCAGATCTGGTTTCTAGAACGCATCCCTCTTTTCCCTTTGATATCTGTCCTCCTCTCCGCACCTGAGAACCTTTTCCTCTGCCTATCTCTCTCATTTTCCATATATTTCACCACCTTTTATTAACATTATATCCCCTCTGGTTAACTCTGAATAATCAGCTTCATGCTGGCCAGTTGTATTGTGCGTTAAGGTCTGATATTACCGATGTATGTTAGTTGTTAAGATAAGTTGATCACGAAGCATTGGTTGGCATTCATATTGTTTAGTACCGCTTCCTATAATTATTAGTGTTCTGCTGGATTAGATAATGCTAGACTAGGAGTCTGATATTATAAGGTATTGTTTCCTATGAGTGCTGGCTTTAGTTAAAAGCTGCACGACATACCTGAGAACTGGAGTTGATTGAGTAAATTCTAGTCTGTGTGCCATTGAGAGTAGAGCATGCACGAATGAGGGCTTTTTGCCTATACCATTCTGCACTGTTCTAAGCTCGTTGTTTGTCTTTGAGGTACGCCAGGAGAACGCTTAATACTTCGGTATTAAGGTTTCTCAAGAGAGCTACCCTTCATTATAACGTAATATTTGACGCACAGACTTGAGATTTGCACTAGGCTATGCGGCATGCCATGCGCACCAGTATCTCGTATGATTGACTCTAGCTAGACTTTAACAGTCATAGTAGACATTAAGTATATTAACCCAATTACTCTTTTTATGCATACCCGTTTATGATTACACAAGCATTTCGCAGCCTAGTTTGATGTATGGAGACACAAACAACTTAGGCTCTTTTTGTTGATAGGAATAATGCATTGTCGTGGCGATTATTATTGTTGTAGCGTTTAGGATATTCTTGGCCCCGACTGCATTATATCTCCTCCTGCCTTTGTGTGCATAGCCTGCACGAGCATTGTTCCGCTGCCTGCCTTTTTGGGTTCCATTTCCGATTCGAGCATCTTGATAGCATCTAACATTTAAAGAAGATTCCTTGCTGGTGTTGAAGGACTTTAGTGCACTTTCTTTCATGCAGTAGTGCCTGACATTTATTGATTAAAGTAACGTAAGCTGTAACCTCTCTTACCACCTTACTTTGCATACCATAACCAAGCAACTTCGGTTATAGGTAGTAATAGGCTGTTTTCACATAACATTAAGCCTAGAATAGATGCACATTTATTGAGAGTTTGATAGCCTATTATTGCATATAGAACTCTGGAGAGTATTTGTGTTCTTTGTTCACTGGGAATATACATCAGAGGTTGGAGCTAGCGATTTCCGTTGTAGCATTTATGCCATTACTAGTCCAATGAATAAGAGCCCTGATATATTTGAACCCCAGTCGTAACAAATGGAGACCTTACCTAGGATTTGGTGAACCTACATTTATTAGCAGGGAACATTTGTTGTTTTGGGGAATATTTTGCGGGGATCAACAAGAATAATATTTGTTTGCAACATAGTATAGCTCTTGAGTATTTCCGAGAATTTGTGTGTGTATATTGAGGTATAAGAGTTTGGGGTGCTTCTTTTCTGAATATTGAGGTGGGAAATTTTTGTGAGCATCATGTCTTATACCGGATCAGAGGAGAATGGAGACAGTACGTAATGTCGAAACTGAGGAACAGCAGTATGATGAAAGGGTTAATCAGGTGAACTGTGAGGAGGATGCTAGGATATTTTTGCAATGGCCTGTTACTGCCGAGCGGTTGGAGGGTGTGAATCGGTACGGTCTTCAATGCCTGGCCACAGCTATCGGTCATGCGAGTACTAGCAGCATGACCAGGGATAACTTGATAACGTGTGTACTGGGCAGGGTGACTGGTGAGCGAGATGGGTTGAGTGCTCAGAGCCCTTCGGCCATGCTTCCCCTACACTCGACTCCCAGCCATCCCAGTAGTTTGCCGACCCCGAGTACGCGTCCACAGTTGGGTGGTGACTGGCAGGGGGGGTTGCCCCTGGGGCGACCACCGGTAATTTCAAACATTGTAGCACCTTCACCTCCTCCAGGGTTAACTCCAGCATTATTGTATTAGCTCGAATTAGCTAAGATCGAAGAGAGAAAGGCTATCAGGGTATCTGAGCTTCAGCTTCAGCAGCAATTAGAATTATAGAAGAGAAAAACTATCAGTCAAGCAAAAATCCAAGCCGAGTCGACTAGGTACTGTGCCGACATGGAAGTAGAGAAGTCGCGAGTAGAGACAACGGGACAGCGACTTGGGGCTGGTAACCGTGCTCATGATCAATCTCTCTCGCACTTATTGAAACTGGTTCCGGTGTTTGATGAGAGTGGGGTAACAGAATTTTTCGCATGCTTTGAGAAGAAGTGCCAGGAACACCAGTGGCCAGAGAATAAATGAGCAGCACTTGTATCCTCTAGATTAATAGGCAAGGGTCTTAAAGCCTATGATGCGTTACCTTTGGAGTCACAATACATGAGGATCTCAAGGAGGCTGTCCTGAGGGCTTACGAACTGCAACCAGAAACGTACCGTTTGAAGTTCCGGGGTTTAACTAAGGGAAGAGATAGCACCTTTTTGGAACACGCCCGGGACTTGTCCGATGCTATGGGGAACTGGCTCCGATCTGAGAAGGTAACTACGTTTAATGGAGTTAAGCAGTTGATGATGTTGGAGCAGTTCTTTAAGAGCACGGGCGGTGATCTAACTTTGAACTTAAAGGAGAAAAACCCAAGAACTCTAGTCGAAGCAGCAGAAATGGCTGATCGACGGCTGTCGTTGATTTGGGGTTGCGGGTCCTCACAGAAGTACGATGCAAGTGCTAGGGACCGTTATCCTCCCCCTCCCCGTAGCAATGACACATTTAAACAAACGAGCAATGAAACTAAAACTGAATCCAAACCTAACACCACGCCGTATGAGAAAAGTCAGGGGCTTTTTACATCACAATATAAGCCGAAACCGAAATTTATGTGTTTTAAGTGCCACCAGGAGGGTCATAAGGCAAATGAGTGCCCTAGTCGACCTCCTCCGGCAGCCGTGTCTTTTGCTCACGGCATTGGAGTGTTCAAGAGGACATCGGAGTTTGTTAGAGGCAATTCTTCCGAGGTAAATACACTGCCAGTGCAGAAGGATCCGGAAGGCTTATTCCCTGTCCGTGATGCCTTTAGTGACCACAGGGGACTAGGTTGTGTGGAGTGGGGGGGTAGAAGACAGGAGGTGAGAATTTTGCGTGACACTGGGGCATCGCAAACATTGATGAGGAATTTCACTGGTAAACCTGTAAATACGGCGCGGGTGGTTGTGGTTCAGGGAGTTAATGCAACTAGGTCACACCCGCTTGTAAGAATGAAGATGGAAGTTGATGGTGTGACTCGTGACCTGGATGTAGGAATTGTGGAGAAGTTACCTGTTGGGGGCGTCGACCTCCTTCTCGGCAACGACTTTGCGGGGCCTACTTCTGAGGCTCCACCCTTAGTCGTTGCCGAGAAGCCGGCCGACGTGAGTAGGGAGGAGCAGGAGTGGGTTGAGAAGTGTCCGGTGCAACCTATGGCGTGTGTTGTCACCAGATCTCTTGCATCCAGGGAGTCACATTCTGGTCAACAGTCTTTATACAAGCGGAGGAAAGGTACCGAGAAGGGGTTGAAAGTTGATGCGGTTGAGAGTTTAGTATCAACAGACCTTCTCGGGGACTCCTTATTAGGACCGATTTTCGAGTCTGGAGAAGACCCATTAACTGTTACTGAGAAGGCAGAGGATGGGCTTAAAAAGACGAAGACAGAGAGAGAGCAACGGGAGGCTAAATTCAGTGTAGGAGGGGGGCATTAGTTGTTTCGCAAACACTTAGATAAGTTTGCTCCTTCGGACATTTGTAAATTGCAATTAGAAGACCCGGAGGTTCTTGAATGTGGTACCGGTGCTGTCAAGTTGGAGGAGAACAGTGATGCACAGTCGGGAGAGGTAGCAACAAGGTACCCTGACGCGTACCCTATGAGAAATGGGTCAGCGAGGACGGTGGTCCGAAACTTGCTAGTGTATTTTTACCGGTATGGTTACCCGCAGGAGATTCAGTCAGACCAAGGATCCAACTTCACTTCTAACCTCTTTGTGCAAGCAATGCCGCAGCATGGGATTGTTACGGTTGTGTCATCTGCGTATCATCCGGAGAGCCAGGGTGTGTTAGAGCGATGGCACTCAGCCTTAAAATCTGTGATTCGTTGTTGTTGCTTTGAGAGTGGGAAGGATTGGGATCTTGGCCTGCCATGTGTTTTGTTTGCTGTGCGTGAGGTACCTGGGGAAAGTTTGGGATTCAGCCCTAATGAGCTCGTCTTTGGACACCGTATCAGAGGGCCTCTCCATATGGTTGAAGAAGTATGGGAGGGTGCAGAAAAACCTTGTTCTATGCTCAAGTGTGTCCTCGACAGTCGAGAACAGATGTTGCGCAGTCTGGAGTTGGCTGGCCATAATTTGACTAGCTCTCAGGCCCTCAGGAAGGACAGGTACGAGCTCAAGGTTAAACTCAGGGAGTTTCAAGTGGGTCAGGAGGTGTTGATTCTACTGCCCCTTGTAGGTCACCCCTTATCCGCGAAGTACGCTGGTCCTTATAGGGTGGTTGAGGAGCTATCAGACCTGGATTACTTGGTAGCCACTCCAGACAGACAGAAGCGCAATCAGTTATGTTATGTTCATCTCATGAAGGAGTATGGGAGGCACCCCCCTGAGCCTCTCACTGTGCCTGTGATGACGTTTAGCAGTCAAAGTGGAGAAGGAGAACGGGACAGTCAAGCTCAGGTGGAGGATAACTGGAAGGATAAGAAATTCAAATGGGCGCCTGAGTGTGAGAAGGCGTTTGGAGTAGTAAAACACCTGTTGTGCACTCACCCGATCCTCAGGGCCCCCGACTTTAGCCTACCTTTCCAACTAGCAACGGATGCTAGTGGTGTGGGGGCTGGTGCCGTCCTTATGAAAAAGGACGATGATGGGCTGGAGCATCCTGTTAGTTTCTGCTCGGAGAAGTTCAATTCAGCCCAGGGGAGCTGCTCTGTTGTCGAGAAGGAGCTACTGGCAGTTGTGCTTGGGTATTTCGAGGTCTATGTTCCAGCCTATGGTCCGGTTGTTGTAGTTTACCCAGATCATCACCCTCTCAAGTTCTTGGACCAGTTTCACAATCGGAATATCAGGCTGACCAGGTGGTCACTAAGGTTATTGGTATATAACCTGGACATACGCCATATTGCCGGTTGTGACAACGTGGTTGCAGATTGTCTTTCAAGGGTATATGATCCTGGGTAGATTGACACACGGGTAGCCTCCTGCTTTAGTTTGAATAGTATTTTGCGCTTGGTGCTTGTTGGCTCGCGGTTTTAGCCCAGCGTATTGGGTCGTAAAGCAGGAGTTGAGCGTTTGGTATAGAAGAAAAAACTAGGCTTGCCCCTATAGTGCAGCCGATATAAACAAATTAAAAACATAAAAATCAAATAAAAACTCTTTCTTTGATAGTTGAATTTGTTCAGTATGTTATAGCAGTAATTCTGAGTTGCACTCCTCTCGGAATGCTGGGCTAGAGAAGCTCGCTCTTGAGGAGCATAACTACATATGATTTAACCTATTGTGTTAGGGAGGGTTATAATTTTGTAAAATGTTTTGTTGAGAACTGTGCCAGATATTTTACTGCCACTGGGAGATGGGAAGTAGAGATATAGCATGGGTTCTAACAATCAGATTTTTGTGAGCCTTGGGCATCTGAGAAAAATCTTGGGGGGGGTGTGACGTAAACCACTCCGTTAGAACCGCATGGCTTGTCCTACAGTGACTCGCTAGGATCGCCAGGGCAGTGGATGTGGCTACTGTTGATGTATTATTGTGATTTATTTCATATGAAAGCTCGTGTCATGGGCAGTCCAGAAAGGCACTTTGTTTTCGCCCATGTCAAGGCTTTATATATTTAATTGCAAAGTATATGTTTTATCATTAAGTAGTAATGATAGGAATTGAGAGAGAGAGAGAGAGAGAGTAGAACAGAGTGAGAGGAGGCGCGTAGTGTTTTGCTATACTCGATGACGTCATAGCTGGCTGGCCTCGTGGGGATTCGTTACGGGAGTTTTTTACCATGCTTTGCGACGTCATGTTTGGCTGGCTTCTTTGGTATTGGCTGAGGGACTTGTTACCGCTTTTTTCCCACGCGGCTCGAGCTAGTGCTGGTATAAATACAGCTCCCTCGCCACTTTCTCTCTCAGATCTGGTTTCTAGAACGCATCCCTCTTTTCCCTTTGATATCTGTCCCCTTCTCTGCACCTGAGAACCTTTTCCTCTGCCTATCTCTCTCATTTTCCATATCTTTCACCACCTTTTATTAACATTATATCCCCTCTGGTTAACTCTGCATAATCAGCTTCATGCTGGCCAGTTGTATTGTGCATTAAGGTCTGATATAACCCATGTATGTTAGTTGTTAAGATAAGTTGATCACGAAGCATTGGGTGGCATTCATATTGTTTAGTACCGCTTCCTATAAATATTAGTGTTCTGCTAGATTAGATAATGCTAGACTAGGAGTCTGATATTATAAGGTATTGTTTCCTATGAGTGCTGGCTTTAGTTAAAAGCTGCACGACATACCTGAGAACTGGAGTTGATTGAGTAAATTCTAGTCTGTGTGCCATTGAGAGTAGAGAATGCACGAATGAGGGCTTTTTGCCTATACCATTCTGCATTGTTCTAAGCTCGTTGTTTGTCTTTGAGGTACGCCAGGAGAACGCTTAATACTTCGGTATTAAGGTTTCTCAAGAGAGCTACCCTTCATTATAGCGTAATATTTGACGCACAGACTTGAGATTTGCACTAGGCTATGCGGCATGCCATGCGCACCAGTATCTCGTATCATTGACTCTAGCTAGACTTTATCAGTCATAGTAGACATTAAGTATATTAACCCAATTACTCTTTTTATGCATACCCGTTTATGATTACACAAGCATTTCGCAGCCTAGTTTGATGTATGGAGACACAAACGCCTTAGGCTCTTTTTGTTGATAGGAATACTGCATTGTCGTGGCGATTATTATTGTTGTAGCGTTTAGGATATTCTTGGCCCCGACTGCATTATATATCTGCCTTTTGTGTGCATGCACGAGCATTGTTCCGCTGCCTGCCTTTTTGGGTTCCATTTCCGATTCGAGCATCTTGATAACATCTAACATTTAAAGAAGATTCCTTGTTGGTGTTGAAGGACTTTAGTGCACTTTCTTTCATGCAGGAGTACCTGACATTTATTGATTAAAGTAACGTAAGCTGTAACCTCTCTTACCACCTTACTTTGCATACCATAACCAAGCACCTTCGGTTATAGGTAGTAATAGGCTGTTTTCACATAACATTAAGCCTAGAATAGACGCACATTTATTGAGAGTTTGATAGCCTATTATTGCATATAGAACTCTGGAGAGTATTTGTGTTCTTTGTTCACTGGGAATATACATCAGAGGTTGGAGCTAGCGCTTTCCGTTGTAGCATTTATGCCATTACTAGTCCAATGAATAAGAGCCCTGATATATTTGAACCCCAGTCGTAACAATATATACAGTATATACTGTATACATATTATACTATATATATATATATATATTTATTGATTTATTAAAACACACACACACACACACACACACACGAAGATTAGATGATAGGTTTACAATGAAACTTGGCAGGCAGATGATTCTGTTCTTCAGATGTCTAACTATCTTGTTTATTTCATGTGTACAACATCTTTGATAACTCCAGTAGGACTTTAAACAAACAGAGGTTTCAAGTTTGGTAAAAAATTAAAACAAAAATTAATACTAGGCCGTCATTAAGTATCTGAATTTGAAAAGGTAAACTCCCACTCAAATTCATGCCAATATAGTTGGTCCATAAGAGATAGAGCTCCCTCATTTGCAACTTTGAAAACATGGGCAGTTCAGGTGGTCAGCGTGTCAATAAGAGAAGGGTTGGTTATTAATAGCTGGGGTTAACGATAACTAAGGTTTGTTGTTGTATTATTTTCGATTTAGCAGTACCAAGCAGGGTAACTCATCCACAGAAAATACTAATGGACAAAGATGCTCAAATGATCACCACGGAGAAGCGCAGCTTAGCATGTGCAACTCCACTTCACCTATTATAGTATACCTATTTTGCTACAGAGTATGTGTTCTATATTCTACTCGCATTATTTTGTATTGAATGAGGCACAATGATCTAGAAGTGAATTAACAAAGTACTTTGACCATCAGATGAGAGAAGACCTAAATCCTCCCTGATGACGATCTGTGTGGGTTGATAATACTTCAAAGGCTGCAGAGGGATAACCTCTGAAAGGGAAAGAGAAAGAGAGAGTGAGTGAATGAGATTTAGAGCTAACGTTAGCTCTACTTCTATCTTTGAATTATGCAATTTGTATGTATGTCATAACTCCTTTACTACAGTATATACTTCAGTCCCACAACAAGTAGGAACACTAGTAACTTCTTAAAAGAAGATTCTGCTCTATAGTTGAGAAATGTAGCCTATACTACAATATAGTTTTCCAAGACTAAATGACGAATAAGAAGGAAACAGCGCTGACAAATTAGATTCAGCATACTTCTATTTAAACATTTTTATGATCATCATTATCATATTATTACTATTATTAATATTATTATTATCATTATAAATGCAGCAGTGACCTAGGGAGATCCAGCTAGTGATATAGACACCGGACGAGTTTTGAATCACTTCCGCCTGAGAAACACTCTAATAGGGAACAATTCACTGCATCAGTACAGAGAGGTATGGATGCGCTGACTGGCCGTGTGAGTCGATCATGTTTCCGTGTAATATTGAGCGAAGATAGCTTGGTATACTTGGAGGAAACGTTTTATTGCGTTCTGATGTCGGCTGGAAAGGTGTTCCGGTGTTTTGGTTGGTCTGCCTGCAGTTTGAAGGGTACCAACTCATCAAATGTCTCCAGGTCACCAATGAAGAGTCCTTTTAGTAGTGTGCCTGGCTGTGGGGAGATGTTTCCTACAAGAATTTCACTGTGATTGCCAATGGGAGGAGAAGATGGTTAGTTTGCTGAGCATGAGCTCGAGCTGAAAAGAAAGTGGTAGTTGCATGTTTTATAATGTAGTTTAATTCAC
This sequence comes from Paralithodes platypus, assembly GCA_032716605.1. Classification (NCBI taxonomy): domain Eukaryota; kingdom Metazoa; phylum Arthropoda; class Malacostraca; order Decapoda; family Lithodidae; genus Paralithodes; species Paralithodes platypus. The sequence goes on from CM064539.1 coordinate 20,256,495, forward strand.
TGCTGATGATGCACTAAAACAATTTCTTGACATTTGAGTTACCTGAGGGAATATGTAGCAATGGGTACAATGAATTCGATAATTTAGACTCTAGAGATGGTCGAACCGCAAATAACTATTCAACTTGGTGCCATTAGTGCGTATCTTATGTGTCATCATTTGCCTTATGACTGTGGTGATCTGTAGTGGTACGATTAGCCCAGGCAGTTTAGTAGTTGACTCATCTGCGGTTAAAAGGTGAATTGTTGAAGGTGCTTATTGTAATAAGCACTTATTACAATAAGTGCTTATTGTAAACCCAAATGGGTGCCAGTTGTAAACTTGGCTCCCTGCTCATTGCTTGTCAACACAATTACTGTGGGGATCTTATAGATGGTTTCAAGCAGGGATTCTATCGCTCATTAACCCTTTGGCTGCGGGTGACGTTCTGGAAAGTTTTGGCAAGTAACAGCAATTTCCAGGCTTTAAAAGCCTGTAAAAGACGTAAAAATCAAGTGTCAGTGGGCGGGAGCATGAGGGGCCCACCTCCGTTCCTCAGAGCACCGTGCGGCTCACTGAGCTAGGCTGTGTCTCGCGCGGGTCTCTCTCTGTCTCTCTCAACAGTGTAGCCAAGCGAGCGAGTGCTACCAAATAGCGGGTTTCCCGCATTTTACTGCCACCGCTGCGGGTGAACCAGACCACGTACGGGGCCCGTTCTGGTCTCATTTTGAAGCTATTTTCGCCTAGTTTTCGGCAGAATACAGTTCATTTAATGCAGATGCTTGATTTATCATTCAGGAGTGCCTGAATATGCCCTAAATAGCCCAAACATAGCCGCAGCCAATGGGTTAAACTCTGTCTTACCGCGGTATCTGTAACCCTGAACAAATTCAAACGAGTTCCATAGGAATTAGCAGGCCGATTTCTTTCTATGAAAATCTTGTCCATTCATTGTCCCCATACACTGGTCTTGAGAAGTATCCAAGATTACTTTCTGTTTACCACAGCTTGAAGCAAGCCCGGCAACGAGCGTATTGCCATCTTTCTCTATCTCCCTCTTTCGTATTATTGCACTTGCAATAATTCAATGCAGTACACCGCTACATAATTATAAGGGTATTGTGTTTATACGATAGTATATGTTTTGGCCTGTAATATGAAATAAATTTAAAATTTCTACCTGACATACAGCTTTCACAAATAAATGTAGAAGTGGACCTTTTTTCCTTATTTTCTGCTTCTAAAACACTTCTTTCTTGTAAGCTCGATAGTGTCAATTTTCAACTTGACATTGCTGACAGAAAATTCAGTTTTCTGGGGTTCTAGTGCATGTGTGTTTGTGCCAGAATTCTATCATAATAACTTGTTATTCTTACTTAGCCTTACAGTTTGCCTAAATTATAACACAATTATCTTCACAATTCGTGGATGGAGGTCTTTACAAAAAATTTAAAAATATATAAAAATAAAGTAAATAAAAGTTAAATACAATTATTATGCTGTTTTATTGTTTTTCATTATGGATAGTCATATATATTTACTTGGTTGGAATTCCTGGTAAGCAGGAAGGCAAGCACATGTAGTAAGAGGCAGGCTGGTACATCGTTGTGGCCATCAGCTGTGTGTCATGTTCCTTGGATCCACAAGAAAATTCCTATTCTTTTTTCAATAATGAAAATGGTAAAGGTCTCTATCTATCTATTGCCGGACGCCTTGATCACTGTGATCACCGAAGGGGTGGTAAAGGTGAAGACAAATATATTTAGATCCTTGTTCTACAATGTCCCTAATTATCTAAAACACTTCTAATATACTGTATTTCGTACAAATGTATTACTCCGCAACAATATTACAAATCACAATATATAAAGAATTATGACAACTCAGATATGTCACCAGATGTCAAGGAATTAGTACCACTACTGATAAACTGTAGGTCCTAGAGCGGGTATAAGCATAACCCTATTTATATAATTGGAACTTCATGTAGTACCCCTCTTAACTAATAGGACAATATACTAGACTCAGGTTAAACCTGCTTGTATATTTATATTTAATTACATATGCGCATTAATCATGACTGCACAGGATAAATCCTGACAAAACCCAATTATCATATAATGACAAATCTAGACATACAAGATGTTAAGGATGCTGTTATAGTATATCATATACTTCTCTTCACAATTTCACATACTAAGTTCATAACAACAGGTCCTTAATTTAAATCGCTACAGTTATTTCACGGGTGCATGGGTCACCAAAAAGCCACTACTGGTGTTCCAAGGTTGAGTGGGTCGAAATCCGACCAGAACGCACATAGGTAACCAAAGGATGAAAAAGGCTACCACAAGACGAAATCTAGCCACTGTACAATCACTCCACCATAGGACCATGATCCACCACAGGATGGTCACTGGCCACCATAGGAAGGTCACTGGCCACCATCAGGTCACTGGCCACCATCAGGTCATGGACCACCATAGGAAGGTCACTGGCCACCATCAGGTTATGGACCACCATAGGAAGGTCACTGGCCACCATCAGGTCACGGGCCACCATAGGAAGGTCACTGGCCACCATCAGGTCATGGACCACCATAGGAAGGTCACTGGCCACCATCAGGTCACGGGCCACCATAGGAAGGTCACTGGCCACCATCAGGTCACGGGCCACCATAGGAAGGTCACTGGCCACCATAGGAAGGTCACTGGCCACCATAGGAAGGTCACTGGCCACCATCAGGTCACTGGCCACTATCAGGTCATGGGCCACCATAGAAAGGTCACTGGTCACCATCAGGTCACAGGCCACCATAGGAAGGTCACTGGCCACCATAGGAAGGTCAATGGCCACCATCAGGTCATACACCATAGGAAGGTCACTGGCCACCATAGAAAGGTCACGGGCCACCATAGGAAGGTCACTGGCCACTATCAGGTCATGAGCCACCATAGGAAGGTCACTGGCCACCATCAGGTCACGGGCCACCATAGGAAGGTCACTGGCCACCATCAGTTCATGGGCCACCATAGGACCATTACTCGTCACCTAAAGGCAACTGGCCACCATAGGAAGGTCACTGGCCACCATCAGGTCACAGGCCAACATAGGAAGGTCACTGGCCACCATCAGGTCATGGGCCACCATAGGTAGGTCACTAGCCACCATAGGAAGGTCACTAATTCTAAGGTTGTGTTCGCCACTCTCCTAGCAGCACCGAGGAGCGCGTCGCCTCTCGTTGTGGGTTGTGTTTTGGTGCAGCAGACTGTTTGAAGAGACAGCACGCTCCCTTGCGAAGATGGGCTCATCTGGCACTTTTTGCAGTTCGACATCGAGGGCTCTCTTGAAGTTGTCTAAAGAGACGCCCCTCATGTCTCTTACTCGCCGTGGGAGTTTGTTGAAGAGACGGGGGCCTCCGAGTGATAACCAGCCCTCTCGCAGAGAGCCCATAGCGCCCCTGTTATTCATCCGGGGGATATTGCATTCCCAGCCTCTCCTATCACTGAATTTCATGACTATCGGAGTATGTAGGTTTGGTAATAAACCCTCTGCGATTTTCCATGTGTACATTATTAGGTAACGTTCTCTTCTACGTTCCAGCGAGTACAGTTTCAGTGCTCTTAAACGATCCCAATAGTGTAGCTGTTTTACCGAACTTATATGCGAAGTGAAATTTCTTTGCACACACTCTAAAGTCATTTATTTCACATGATTTGCATGGGGATGTTAATACGCTACAGTATTCAAGCCGCAGTAGCACTAGAGATTTGAAGAGCGTTATCATAGGTACTTCACCGCGTGTTTTAAATGTACGCAGTAGCCAACCCGTTAAACGTTTCACAGCCGCAACTTTGACCTGGTTATGTTCTTTGAAACCCATATTTTCAGACATTAACACCCTAAGGTCTTTCACACTGTCTTTCTGTTCTATTATGTGGTTAGATTCTGTTAGGTAGTTTGTGTTGTTCTCTTTAAATACATTATTTATCTCCGTACCTTATTAATTGGAATTTGTCTTCATTGAATTGCATGTTGTTTTCCCTGGTCCACTGGAACACTACATTTATGTCTTCCTGCAGCTAGCCCGTGTCCTCTTGTGTGTTTACTATCTTGCTTAGTTTTGTGTCATCCGCAAAAGACGACACCGTACTGTGTCTTGTGTTGGTATCTATGTCTCAAATTAAAATGAGGAACAGAAGGGGCGCTAGCGCTGTTCCTTGGGGCACTGAGCTTTTTACATCCGAAGGCTCAGATGTGACTTGGTTTACTGCTACTGATTGTTTCCGGTTTACGAGGAAATTGTATATCCACCGTCCAATTTTCCCCGTTATACCTTTTGCTTTTAGTTTGTGGGCTATTATACCATGGTCACATTTAGTAAATACCTTAGCAAAATCGGTGTAGATGACATCAACGTTTTTCTTTTCTTCTAGCGCTTTAAGAATGTTGTCATAATGTTCCAAAAGTTGTGAGAGACATGATCTTCCCGCTCTGAACCCATGTTGACCAGTGTTGTGTAGTTCATTTGCCTCCATGAATGCTGAGATTTTGCTTCGCAGGACTCGCTCGAAAACTTTAATGATGTGGGAGGTTAGAGCTACCGGGCGGTAGTTTTTTGGTAGTGCTTTACTCCCTCCTTTATGCAGTGGGGCAATTATTGCGTGTTTTAAGCTATCTGGTATTTCACCAGTGTCTAGACTCCTTCTCCACATTATAGTCAGGGGTTTTGAGAGGTTTTCCTTACATTTCTTCATTAGGATCGAATTCCATGAGTCCGGGCCTGGTGCCGACTGGGATGGCATGTCGGAAATGGCCTCTTCTATGTCTTTTGGACTGAAATCAATATCCAGCATCTGGGGGGCTTCCGTGGGGGAGGTTTCCATGAAAAATATATTTTGGTCTCTGATGGCTTTTGTTTCATCAGGCTCACTGAAGGCCAGTTCATTCTGTCGGCGTAAGAGTTCGCTCATTTCCTTTTTGTCCCCTGTGAATGACCCATCCCCTTTGCTTAGTGGGCCGATGTTTGATGCTGATTTAGCCTTTAGTTTGGCATATGAAAAGAAGTACCTGGAATTTTGATTTATACCTACAATCGCTTTCCTCTCCTCTTCCATATGTTGTAGTTCATATGATATTCCTAGCCTATGTTCAATTTCCACAATTTCTCTATCTATTTTGGCCTATCCTGTAGATTTTGATGTGTGCGTCGTTGTGTGAGTAATTTTCTTCTTCTGTATAGCTTCCTTCTTTCCCGACCTTGTTTGCTTCTTCGTCTTGTTTGTCTTTCAGGTATGTGGTGGCTACAGATTTGGGTCATGGTTTCTGTTATTAGGACAAGACATTCTGCAGGTGTCAGGTTATTCATTAAATCTTCCCAGTCTATTTCCTCCATTTCTTGATTTACCTCTTCCCACCTAATATTTTTGTTATTGAAGTTAAATTTACTGAAAGGGCCGGTTCTTGGTCTTGATTCTGAGGTTGTCTGAACACTTGCTAAAGTTGTTTTGATCTCTATTAATTTATGATCTGAGTATGTTGTGTCGATATGTTTATGCTGTGTACTAGAGAGTCATTGTTAGTGAAGACAAGGTCTAAGATATTGTTTTCCCGTGTGGATTCGGCGATATGCTGGGTAGGACTAAAAAAGTCGCAAAGTTTTAAAAACTCTCTCGTATATGGTTCCATGGTGTTATTTGTCACTACTTGGTTTTCTACTTGTCTCCATTTAATGTTTGGTAGGTTCCTAGCCACATAATATTTGGTGTTGGGTTCCCCAGTGCTTCCACTTCTGCTTTTATTTTGTTGAGCTGGGTTTTGAATTCTTCTAGGGATGAGTCCAGAGGCCTGTATGGTACAATAACAGCTAAATTTATGGATTCTATTTTAACTCCCAGTATTTCCACCACTTCATTACTGTTATTTAGGAATTCAGTACTATCAGTGAGTCGTGGATGTACAAGGCTACACCTCAACGTGTTCTATGCGTTCTGTCTGCCCTGTGTAGGTTATAACTAGGAATCCATACTTCACTATCCTCTTGATCTTTAATGTGAGTTTCTGTGAAAGTCGCAAATATAGCGTTTCCTTCTTCTAGCAGGCCCCTAATAAATGGTACTTTGTTTGTGGTTCTGTTTTTTAGGCCTTGGATATTTGCAAACAAGAGTGGGGAGAGATTGTTTGGAGAACTATGTGTTTCTAGTAGTCTTCGGGAGGTACTCGCCACTGTTGGGTGGCCAGGAGGTGCTCTAGGTGTTCTATGTGCTCTTCCATCTCCGTTAATCTCCTCATCTTCATCTGCCAGTTCTCTCTTTGCCTTCTTCCTCTGTCTCGTCCTTGCGAAGCTGGAGAGTTTTTTGGGCCACCATCAGGTCATGGGCCACCATAGGAAAATCACTGGCCACCATCAGGTCATGGGCCACCATAGGAAGGTCACTGGCCACCATCAGGTCACGGGCCACCATAGGAAGGTCACTGGCCACCATCAAGTCACGGGCCACCATAGGAAGGTCACTGGCCACCATAGGAAAGGTCACTGGCCACCATCGGAAGGTCACTGGCCACCATCAGGTCAAGGGCCACCATAGGAAGGTCACTGGTCACTATCAGGTCATGGGCCACCATAGGAAGGTCACTGGCCATCATCAGGTCACGGGCCACCATAGAAAGGTCACTGGCCACCATAGGAAGGTCACTGGCCACCATCAGGTCACGGGCCACCATAGGAAGGTCACTGGCCACTATCAGGTCATGGGCCACCATAAGAAAGTCACGGGCCACCATCAGGTCATGGGTCACCATAGGACCATCACTGGCAACCATCAGGTCACTGGCCACCATAGGAAGGTCACTGGCCACCATCAGGTTACAGGCCAACATAGGAAGGTCACTGGCCACCATCAGGTCATGGGCCACCATAGGAAGGTCACTGGCCACCATCACTGGCTACTATCAGGCCACAGGCCACCATAGGAAGGTCACTGGCCACCATCAGGTTACGGGCCACCATAGGAAGGTCACTGGCTACCATCAGGTCACAGGCCACCATAGGAAGGTCACCGGCCACCATTAGGTCACTGGCCACCATCAGGTCACGGGCTCCCATAGGAAGGTCACTGGCCACCATCAGGTCATGGGCCACCTTAGGAAGGTCACTGGCCACCATCAGGTCACGGGCCACCATAGAAAGGTCACTGGCCACCATAGGAAGGTCACTGGCCACCATCAGGTCATGGGCCACCATAGGAAGGTCACTGACCACCATCAGGTCATGGGCCACCATAGGAAGGTCACTGGCCACCATCAGGTCACGGGCCACCATAGGAAGGTTATTGGCCACCATCAGGTCACAGGCCACCATAGGAAGGTAACTGGCCACCACCAGGTCATGGGCCACCATAGGAAGGTCACTGGCCACCATCACTGGCTACTACGGGGGATCACGGGACACCACAAGAAGATCTCCGGCCACCACAGAGAACCAAGGGCCAACACAGGGAAACCACCGGCCGCCACAGGATGGAGAAAGGCACCGGCGGCGCAACATCCACCAGCCACTACAGGGCGATCGCTAGCTGCTATAGAAGTCCCTGGATCCCAAAACCCAGCATCCACATCGCCAACCTAGTACTGTAAACACACTTGTTACTCAGGAACCATACTCCTTATACATAATACAAAAATTAACTAAATTTTATGAATTTACATTGGCATGGTACTAATGTTCATGATTGTACAGTACTCATTATTAATACACAGGTCGCAGTTGACAAGCTATATATTTCCTCAACTATACAGTACCATGATTCAACAATTAACACTAAGTCAAAGTTAATAATTTGCTCTTCTGTACGGTACAACAGCATAATGACAATAACCGAAAGCAACTAGTTTAACTTACTGTACAGTACAACAGTAAAAAACACCATATTAACATCACTTGACAATCAATCACTATACGTCAAACCAACTATAGACGCAATATACACCACACAAAGTAAATAAACTTATAACTTACCACTGAAGTACTGAGGTGCTGCCTGCTGTGCTGCCGGGGCCAAATGCGACTTGGTGCAGGCAGTACCTGTAACCTCAATTACTTTTAATGCTCAAAAGATTCATTCCCTCTATCTCGACTCACCACAGTCAACCAGGCACTATTTATTGTTTACCCTCTTCAACCGGTCACATTCCCGAACCACAAGTTCACACAGGCTCACATACACACGCATCCAGAATCGTTGAACGAAACAATATGTACAGGGATTTATTTTTCCTGACATTCCTGTACTTTTTATTGGCAATTGTTAATACCTTTGATATAACTTATTATCCCCGCCCTCTTTACGTATTGTGAGTGTGACGCATGTCCACGTGTGAGCATGCTGTACAGAACGCCTAGTCATGCCCCACTCTCGCTAGGATAGTCAGGGCAGGAACTTTGGCTGTAGTCTATGTAGAGTTTCCTAACTTAGTTCATGTGAGCCGTTGTACTATAAGTATTATGAATATGTATTTTGTTTTCATCTGAGTCAATGAGTTCTATTTTGTATCATTAGTTATAGGTATTGTGTGTAAAACTTATTTGTAATGATGGGAAGAGAAACAGCCACAGTTGGGGGTCAGTGGGTGTGCCAGGCGGGAGGTGGGCCTAACTCACTAGCACTCCCCCCCCCCCCCCCCTCAGTGCTAGGGGAGCCTTTGTCTATCCCAGAGGAGAGAGAGAAATTACGTAATGGTTGTCAGTGGGCGGTCCTTAGTAGTTCACGTTGGGCTCACTAGAGGGCCGGGTATAAAAAGGGAAGTCTAGCCATTTTTTCATCAGAACTCATTAGGCAGAGCGACTTCTCATTTCCCTTGCTATCTATCTATATGCTCAGGCCCAATCCCCATTTTGGGGGTAGCCGACTCAAGACAGAGCAAGAACAGGGAAAACACAAAAACAACATAAAACAAAAAATAGACACAGATAAAAAACACAAACTCTCACACATCCAGGTCACCCAGGAGAAGACCCAGAGACCAGGGTTACCAAGGTCGCTCCAGCACTCCCCCGGCCCCTGACCACCCAGAGAGGTTCTGATCTCGGCAGGCAGACATGCAGCGGAGCCAAAGCCACAAGCCCTCCCACCACACTTCCAGGCACACCCTTCATATTAATCGTCTCCCCGGGCCAGGCGCCTGATGGACTATTATCTAGTCCAACTTGCGCCCGACCCCTTACTCCAAATGACCACGTGTTCACTCAACTATTCACAAGCATTCTCCATTCACTCCTGTCCACCACCACTTCCCCTGCCTGATCTATAGTCATTTCTCTATCATCCAAAGCCTTTTTTACACAGTCTCTCCATCTCAATGGGGGTCTTCCTGCCCTTCTATCTCCCCTTGTACCTGACTCACATATTCTCTTTGTAAGCCTTTCATCTCCCATTCGTTCAACATGACCATACCATTTCCCTTGCTAACTATATATATTCTTCTGACTGATGTGAACTTTCTCTACTACCTTACATTCTTATCTCCTCTTTTCCCTGCCTGTTTAACTTCCATGGTCCCGTTGGTGCAGAGCTAGTCAGCCAACGTATTATCGCTTGAGTTCTCATGAGATACTTGCCTATTAGATAGCCTATTTTGGAAGGGTTGACTTAGAATAGGATTGATTTATGTTTGTTGCACTTGTATATGCATTTCCCTGTGTGTTATTATTATTATTCCTGTTTTCTGCTGGTCTAGGTAATGCTAGACTGGGGTAAGGCTTTTCTGTGTTACGAGTTGTTGTTTGATGCAGTGGTTAAGCGATAAACCTGCATACTCGTTTCGGTTCAGTGAAGCCTAGGTTGTCTTCGCGGCTGACTGTGTTGAGTGAATAATTTACAGTGCGTGAGGGCAAGAGCCTAACCACCCTGTATTTTATTAACAGTTTGTTTTTACTTTGTCAAGGAGCCGGGAGAAAACCAGATACAAGGGATCTGGATTTCTCAAAGTGCACTTGTCAGTTTTAACGTAATACTTTAAACAGTTGTGAGGACTTCGCTAGGCTACGAGCCGTTTTTGCTCAGTCACTGCTACCTTTTGCCCACAGTACCCCAGCAAGACTTTACTCGATTAGTAGATACAGAATAGTATTGAAGCTTTCCTTATGTATGATATTGTTTATGCACTATTGATTTCATGTGTTGCAAGCTTGGCTACTTTAGTGATTAGTGGCCCAAGAGCACAATCCGAGTAGGCTATTGCCGTTGCATTTGCGGAGTACTTCTTTTTAATGTTTGCCAATTACTATTGCATATTCTTTTAATTATTCTTATGCCAATTTAAACCTTTAATAGTATTTAATTGCCAGTGTTTTTGCTTATTGAATTACTGTTCAAAATCCGATACGTACTTCTTACGAGCATCCGAGAAGCATCTAACTTTTTCAGAAGATTCCTTGCTCGATGCTTAAGGACTATTAATTAACGTAACGTAATAGTGCCGATCCGAAATAGAGGGTGGAGGACTTCTTAAGTTCTTAGTCAAGGGTGGATTACTTCGGCTTCGGCCAACACTATTCTTTGGTGTTGTTGTTTCTTACTTCATTGTTTGATTGTTGACCAGACTAGATAATTCCTGTCTCTTTATTAGTCTGTTGTTGAACACTAGTACCGAGTTCTTGTATACCCCGTTATAGCAGATTGAACTCTGGAGGGTATTGGTGGTTTTTGTTCGGCTGGCAGTACTCAGGGGTTGGGATCGTGTGTTTCCGTTGTGGCAGCGAGCCGTATTTGAGTCCTGATTGAGAGCCCTTGTGTACCCGAGTGCCAGTTCGTAACATGAGTTTGTCTCAATTATTCGCTTCCTTTAGCCCTTTTTGGAGCTGGCCTTCTGTTGGGAAGGTATCACTCAGGCAGTTGTTTTAACCGTTAATTTCGCCCAAAACACGTCATCCTAGCGCCATATCCGTGTCCCTGAGTGAATTGGGAGGAGCTCCAATGAAGAGATGAGGGGGGAGGGGGACATCTCCCTATAACAGTCACCAGCCCCTTCCTACCTCTCCACTCCACCCAGGTAAATCGATCAATACTTTGAGACGTTGAATAGCCTACCCCGCATTTCCACCGAGTGATAATATAGGTTTTTCCTTCACTCCAACTCATGATAACTGGATAATCTTTACAGTTTGTCATCCTTTTTTTCTTGTCTACAAGATAGGATGGGATGTTGAAATGAAGATGAAATGAACCTCATATTCATACCTGGATAGTTGGTAAAATCAACTCAGCCGGTAATACCAATGTGTATACGTATTCGGCCGCTTTTTGCGTCTATTTTAGATAGGATGTATATACTGTATAGTGTACGTTGGCGGCAGAGTTAAATTAACTAAGGAATTGGATTACTCTATAATGGTGACAGCTTAGACTCTTCTTGTTCTTTGCGTCAGCTTCTTGTCCTCAGACAACGTCAAAATACTCAAGTGGCATTGTAAGATAGGAATGTACCGCATGTTTTGAAATACGAGGGTAATGCTGTGTAAAGATAATAATTATATTGGATTTAAGGAAACTTGCCTTGAATTAAATTGTTGGTCTATATATTGTTATCGCTGATCTCCTTTTATAGGCCCCTAACATCTATATGTATGATTCTGGTTTATGTTAGACCCTTATGGTTTCATAACCCCCCCCCCCCCCCCCTCCCCTCCTTAAGAAAATAAATAAATAACATAAACATCGCTGGAGACGGGGGGGGGGGGGGGGGGGGAAATGTAAATTCTGTTGACGTTTCAAAGTTATAATGAGCCTGACAATATTCCTAAAAATGCTGACTGAAAAAGCATGAGTTGGAAACACTTAGCATGGACTAAATATCAGGAAATAATTTAGAGCAGCAGAGAGACGCGGGAAATACTGCGAGTGAATTGGAAAGAGATTTTAACTTGAACTAAACAAAATTGTCTAACTAATAATTGGAGCCGTTGGAAGAAGGAATTCTATATGAGAGGTAGCTAGCAATTTGGACGAGAGAGAGAAAGAGAGAGTAAAATAAGCAGCAGAGAGAAGTTAGCCTGACTATGCGAGAACAAATACATTTACTTTCAATACAATACCCAAAGCTTTACATTATAAGTACATAAGCTTACTTTATAATGTATGTTGAAGGGAGATTTCGTGTTTGTTAAATGTCACTTACTTTTATGGAGGCGAATATTTTCTTAATGTATACATTGATCCGTTTTCGGACCGGTCAATATTATTTTGCTAGTTCCTTTTGCCACACATTTCTTTATACTAGATTTACATAGAATGAACATCATGGCTTCGCAGATAATTTGATATATGATTCACATTCATATTTCATTGCTATCAATATTGTGCCAGTTGGATTATACATGATAAATATTAAAACACGGCTCAATTCCCCAATCTTACATATTGTTTATTCAAAACCAGTCGCTCAACTTTTATATATTCACTCTCCAAACCTATCTCACACCATTTCACTAATCACAATCTACATACGGAATACAAAGGAAATTGGAATGCACAGGCATGGATGAATGGACAAATAGAAAGCCCTCAATATGTAAAGAGATGCATGTCGCTCCTTCTATTTGCTTGGTGGAGTACAATTTAACACATAATAACTAAGGATTGTAAAGTCTACGGAATCTCACTTACCCTTTTCATTATATTCTGGCAAACTATTAGACGATTATATTCAGCTTACAGACGTATAACCATTAAAATCTACAGACTATCTTAATTCATTTGTTTAGCTACCATATATCTTTTCTAAGCTTCATATAATCGTCTAAATACACCTGCAATCAAAGCAAAACGACGTCACTGGTACTGTAAGGGTTAAATGATCATCTCAAATACTGAACACCCCACAAGGTCAGATTAGCTAGAAACGGCTAAAATATCCACATCCTCAGCTAAACTATATATACAGTATACAGTATATATATATATATGTGGTACATGCAGTATTTATGAAAATATATAACTCCATTTTAATTTTCAAAAACCCACTTTGCTCTCATACCAAATTGTAAGAAAAAATAAACACAAAACAACAAAAGCAGTATATTCGTAGGAACCCACTTTCCTCCCTGGTAGGAATGGAGACCAACACAGCTCATGAAGGAGATTATTACGTTAAAAGCAAAGGCGAGAAAGGAAGGTCGTTTTTGTGTTTTGCATTATTATATTATTTGTTTATGGAGCTTAAGCGGAGTTTAAGAGTCCTTAAGAGTAGCTTAAGTTTTGTTGGTCCCTTTTCTCCCTCTTGTTAAGCCCCATTTGTTTTGAGATTATATGACGTTCGGTCCATTAGGTTTGACGATTTTAACACCTTTCGCCCCATTGCGTTGTACATGTTTAGACCTTTCGTGCCATTTAGGTGTAGCGATAACGAGCCTGAAATTTTAATAAGAACCGGCCTTCGGCCGGAAACATTTGTCTACCGAAATATGTACAAATTTATCTTGAAGAGGGATCTAGGGGGTGTTTTTCTAAGCTTGATGGAGGTCTAGCGAGGAAACTAAGAAATATAGGAATACATTAATCAATAGAGCAAATAACTGCCCTTCTCCCCTACAAGCCCGAACAGGACAGTAATGGAGAGGAAACATTTGCAGTATACTGTATATAGCAGTTGATTAAGGGTGTGAGTGTCAGGGTGGGTTCCTGTGTTAAGGGAACAGTGGTTATTTTCTTGGGTCTATTTATTTATATATTCGTGTATTTTTTGTTTCCTTCCTAGACCTCCATCAGACTTTACAAAAAAAAAAAAAAAAAAAAAAAAACATCCATTAGATCCCCCTTCGAGATTAATTTGTACATTTTTCGGTAGAAAAATGCCACGGCCAAATGCCAGTTCCTTCACAATTACAGGCTCGATATCGCTCGCAAGGAAAAACAATCGAAACCTAAAGGGCACGAAAGGTAATTTTTTTACAAATAAATGGGGCGAAAGGTCTTAAAATCAACAAACTAATGGGACAAATGTTTTAAAATTTCAAAACTAATGGGGATAAGCATGAGGAAGAAAGGGGCCCAGACAAATGGCCCCTCTTTCCTTGACGTATGCACGTATGTTTGCAGTGTTAAATATATTATGTGTTGGGACAAGTATACAGCTTATTTTAAGGGGAAATTATCACTTAAGGTTCTACTTTTTCTGACACCCTTCTCCCTCAATTTTAGACATTTTTACACGTTCGCCCCATTAGTTTAGCGATGTTAGGACCTTTTGCTCCATTTGTATACATTTTAAGATCTTTAGTGCAATTTAAGTGTCGATTTTTTCCTGCTGAGCGATAACGAGGCTGTTTTGTTTATGACATCTACTGCATATATTTTAATTTTTCTTTGGAACCAGTTTTGAAAGATATATGTGAAAGCTTTTCTTACATTTACTATTTGTCTAACCGGTTTCCAAAAGTGATAATTGTTCACGAACAAATATGATATTATAATATATTTGTAATTTTTAAAACCCTGTAACATTGCTTCTAATCAATGACAATGATAACTCAGCAAATAGTCGGAGTGGATGAGAATTGTAAGTTGAAGGACAGCTTATGATAATATGTAAGTTACAATGTATATTAGTTGCCTTTGCAAAGTTCATGTCCCGAAATATACAATGTTTGTCGTCAACACTTGTACAAAATTACATGTTTGGCATCGCCTTTTAGAAAAGGAAATAAGACTGACATATGGAAACAGAGTAGTATTTGATGTGGAAATAGCTAATCAATAATAATGTAAAGTAAATACAATAGCTTTCCCTAAAGAAAAGTATAATCTATCTATCTACTGCCGGACGCCGTGATCCCCGAAGTGGTGGCCACGAACGAAACGGCCCCATGCACCTGTCCCCAGTCAGTCGATGCCCCTCCTCCCATGCGGCACCACCTTCACTCATATACTTCTTAACTCCATCCTTCCACCTCTCACTCGGTCTACCTCTCCCTCTCTGTCCTACCACCTCTCTCTCATACACTCTCTTAGTAATTTTCTCACTTCCCATACGTTCCACATAGCCAAACCATCTCAAGGTGTTTCTTTTCACACTTTCCAGCCAATCTACATCCACAACACACCTCTCTCGTGCTTCCTCATTCGTCTGTCTATCCTTCCATGTAACTCCGCACGCACTTCTCAAGTAACTCATTTCCACCCCTCTCACTCTTGGTTAGAGTCTCTTCACCAACGGCCATGCTTTAATCCCGTGAGTCAATGTCGGAATTACCACACTGTCATGCAAGAACTTCTTTACTTCCTTGCTGATCACCCTATATCTTGTTACTGCTTTCAGCATTCCTACAACCCTCTTCCCCTGTTGCACCCTCACCCGCACTTCTTCATCTATATTCCCATCTTTACTCAACACACTGCCCAAATACTATAGCTGACATTCTCCATAACCTGACCGTTCAACCTAACCTCACACCCTGTGGCTGCACCCCTTTAGACCATCTCCTTGCTTTTCCCTGCATTTACCTTCAGATTCCGTTTTTCACACACTGTTCCAAATATATTTACCAGCCCCTGCTCATCAGAACTGTACACACACAGACACAGAAGTACAGGCAACTTCCACTCGTGTCCTTCCCTTATCAGAGGTACACCAACATTCACTGCTCTTCCTTGTATTTCCTTCATGACTCCATCCATATATGTATTGAACAGTCATGGGGACATCACACACCCTTGCTGTAACCCAACATTCAGAACAAAGAACTCGCTCTGCTCATTCTCCACACGATGGCGTTGCTTGGGAATAGGTACAGGGCTGGGGGTCCTGAGGGTGGGGGGGGGCAAAACCGTATTTTGGACCTAAAATTATAACTATTGCACAAATGAAATACAAAAATTACCGTCGCATTCACGCACCGAATGTTCGTGTGAAGTTTGGTGAAAATCCGTCAAACGGTCTAGGAGGAGTTATCGGACAGACAGACAGACAGACAGACATTTCGGCCGGCATTTACCACTATACGGGGGTCTATACCACTCTGGTTACGCAGAGTTGATAAAAAAGAAAAACACATGGGGTACGGGGACTTTGACACCGCAATGAAAAGATGAGAGAGAGAGAGTTACAACGAATTACAAGAAATTGTTGGTATCTCAGAGACCATGCAAGTCCATTCAGTGAAAATACTATAAGTGGAAGAAGAGATATTGTGTAGTGCATTGCACTCATTGCAGAGTTTGCAAAAACAAATTTACTCTCTTCTTGAACTGCTCTACTGAAGAAATGTTAACAACTTCTGAAGGAAGTTTGTTCCAGGTAGAACCTGGTGCTGAACCTTGTCTATTCTAACTTCCAACCATGGTTGTGTGTTGTATTCATATTGGAGCTAAACATTTTGATATAATCTACATTGTCAAACCCATTAGGTATTATATACATTTCAGTGAGCTGACCTCGTAGTCTGCGTGTTTCCAACGGAAAAAGATCAAGAGCTCTCAATTGGTACTCATAACTTAGTCTTCTAATCAATGAAATAAACTAGCCCTAGCTTGTTCTCTTTTTAGTCATTCTATACCTTTCCTAAGTGCTAGAGACCAGAATTAAACAGCATACCCCAGAGAGAGAGAGAGAAAGTTAGTTAAAATAGGGCTTTAGAGGCTATCAAACCCGCTGGATTATTAAACCAGCAAACTGTAAGTGAAGAACAACGTCAAGACTGGAGCCACCATTTGGGAACTCGAAACCCTTGAGAGAGAGGTCCTGCTAATATACACCACAAGCCCTCTCACCTATAAGAGAAACACTGAAACAACCGGAGTGCAACACAAGAACATTGGGGATAGCACCGACCGTATTGGAGGAACGACGCGACCCTACTTTGTCATACCTGACATGTTTCATACCTAACAATTGAAAACTGGAATTAATTACTTTGTGTTGATACTTATAATGTAAATATCTTTGTACAAATGTATTAAACCTTTCAAGATACGATGTCGCATTGTGTGTCTGCTTTCTGGCTATTAGACGAATTTATTCAGATTAAGAAGGGTATGTGAAAGTCAGAGGGTGAATTGAGATAGTATTTACCCTTATAATTCCCACAGATCATTCCTCAATTGTATAAGATCGCCTAATGATAGCCAGAATAAACTATCAAAATGTGTCATAATATTCACAGGGTTAATGTAAAATCAACATATGGTTAAAATTAATTAATATCACTGATAAATGTATACTTCTTTGACAGATAAATTTAGGCTAAATGACAAGTATATCATTATGTGTAGTTCAATCTGTGATATATCACAGAATATATGATTACTATAATCACCATCAACACCACAGCTCATCTCCACCATCACAATCACTACCACAATCACCACTACCATCACTACTACTAACATTCACACACACAGACACGGTTATTACAATACTACGCCATCGCAACTGAGGGTTATGTAAAAAGGTGATTGTAAACACATGCTTGATAGTACTTACAAATAACAGTGCGTTCAGAATATGCTATATTATGTAACCCAAACAGTTCTAAGTAGTTAGTATTAAAATAATCATATATTTTTTACATAAGACCATAACTATTGCACAAATTTACTCATCACTACAACGATAGGAAAATGTGTGTGCCCCTGCTTGACACACACACAGATGCATACAGACACAGGGATTACAAATGTACGCCACTCCTACGAGGGTGGGTATTAGGGAGGGGGGGGGGGGGGCGGGGGGCTAAGACCATATATACTTAGCTAGGACCAAAATTATTGCACAAGTTCAAACAATATTTGTGAAATTTGGTGAAAATCCGTCGTATGGTTTAGGAGGAGTTTCCGGACAGACAACCAGACAGACATTTCGGCCGGCACTGTACAGGGAAGTGGGGGGGGGGGATACCAAATATAATCCGTAACATCATAACTGCTACCATAATCACCACCACTATCACTACTACACTCAGACACACAGTCATCATTACAGATCATCACCACCAATACGAATACTACTACAATCACCACCATTATCACTACTACTAGCATACTAACCAGTATCATCACTTCTGAGATGGGTATGTCATGACTGCCACAGAAGAATGTAAAACACATTCTTTCGTGGCAAGCACGGTGATTACAATACTACGCCACCTGCCCTCTCTTTCCCCCAACCGCCTCATTGGTTAGTTTGGGGGGAGGGGGGGGCGGGGGGGGGGGTTAGAGGCTTGGGCGAGGGGGACCATATTTATGATCTAGGACTTTGACTACTGAGCGAATAAAATACAAACATTTGACTGACTGTGGCAGTGACCCACCGAATGTACGTGTCAAGTTTGGTGAAATTCCATCAAACGGTCTAAGAGGAGTTTCCGGACAGACAGACAGACAGACAACAACGACAGACTTTTCGGCCTGCATTGTACCAGTATGCGGGGATGGAATACCACTCTGCTTACGCAGAGTTTGTAAATTGTTGACTGACCGTCGCACTGACCCACCAATTATACGTGCAAAGTTTGGTGAAAATCAATCAAAATGTCTAGGAGTTTCCGGACAGACAAACGGACGGACAACGATGACGACAGACATTTTAGCCAGCAGTGTAATAGGGGTATCACACTAGTCCAATTTTTGCCCTTCTACTGCAAATAACAGAGCTTACTGCCCTTCTCCGGCACAAATATCGCCGTTTTATGGAGGTAATATGCAACCCGCACTGGGTGGGTAACAACGTCTTTTGACGGAGGTAAATTGTCAGCCTCAATACGGCTTGCATTTATCAACTCTGCGTAAGCAGAGTGGTGTCGCCCCCCGTATAGTGGTACATGCTTACAGAAATTTCTGTCTGTCTGTCTGTCTGTCTGTCTGTCTGTCTGTCTGTCCGTCCGAGAACTCCTCCTAGACCGGTTGGCGGATTTTCACCAAACTTCACACGAACCTTTGATGCGTGAATGCGACGGTAATTAAACACAGATTTTTTAAATTTGTGCAATAGTTATGATCTTAGGTCCAAACACATGTTTTGCCCCCCCCCCCCCCTTTCAGGACCCCCACACCCCACCCTGTACCTATTTCCAAGCAATGATAATGGCGATTTGTGTGTGTGTACACTCACACAGAACGTCATCGTTAAGGGGGCGGAAAAAAACTCGCCCGCATTTGTTAAGTTAAGTTAGTTTAGTTGACATTAGAAGGTGACAATTGTAGAGATAATGATAGTAGTAGTGATGATGATGGTAATATTAGTGATGATGGTAGTAGTAGTGATGATGGTGACAATTGTAGTGATGATGCTAGTATTAGTAATAATGGTGGTAATATTAGTGATGATGGTAACCCTTCGCATAGTTGGGTATGCCGTTTTGATTTCAGGCAAAACGGCACGTCTACTTTAGTTTAGTTGACATTAGAAGTGATGGTAGTAATAGTGGGGATAATGTTGATAGTAGTGATGATGGTGATTATAGCAGTGATGATGGTTGTAGATTTAGTGATGATGATGATGGTAGTGATGATGATAACAGTAGTAGATATGATGGTGACAGAACTAGTAGTAGTGATGATGGTCATAATAGTATTTATGATGGTGACAGTAGTAATGATGATTGTAAGATGAAGGTGACAGTATTAGTGATGTTGGTAAGTAGTAGTGATGATGGTGAAAGTTGTAGTGATTGTGACGCCTCCCGGCGTTAACAGAATGGTTGCGTGGGGCATTGCAGCTCGCTAGCGCTCGCCTACTGGGCTACAGTTGTCCTAGAATGATCTGCTTTATTTTATTAGTGTCGTGTTGCCACAGACAGTCTAGAAATGGTCTTTGTTTTGGTCTGTGACCGCGCCTTATATTTTATATTCGCTATAATATAAATGTTGCTTGTGTGGGAGGCGAGGGTGAGGGGGTACACCTGGCAGCGGGGTGAGCTATGACGTGGCTCGCTTGGGCGCTGACGGCGTTGGCGGCCGGGTGGTCAACTAGTCCCTTCCCATCGCGGCCGCGTCTTCTTTACCAGCTCAGAGCTTGCCTGACACGCGTACCGCCTACATCCTTTGCAATTCTGTCCCCCATACTCGCCACTTTGCATACTATTTCTCTCTCTCGACTTCTCCTTTCTCATTCTCTAATCATTATTAAACTCAACATCCCTTCTGGTTTCAGCATAGACGTTCACCGTCGACCAGTCGTATTGTACGCGAAGCTCTCAGATATTTCCATGTATTAGATTAAGGAGGTATTAGTCTTTATTGAGGGTTAGAGAGACGGACTTTTCCGTGTGTGTCCTCTCTCGGGAAGGTTGTAGACCGGTATATGTCTCCCTGGCAAGGTGTTGAGTGATTCTGCTTGGTTATTTAAAGCTAGACTAGGGGTAAGGTTACTGTGTCATTGTCTCCGATGTGTGCAGTGTTAGCTAAGCCCTGCACGACATCGACAGGTACTGTGGGAGCCTAAGTTGTCTTCGGGTGGGTTTACTTTGCGAGCACAGCGCTGTGGTGTGAGAGGGCCATAGCCTACCCCTCACAACATAGTGCTACCTCTTTGTGTTGACTTCTGAGGGATCGCCAGGATAGAACTAGGTACTAGAGACCTAGATTTATCAAGAGAGCATCCCCGTCATATAACGTAATCTTCATTATACCACCTTCGGACAACGTTAGGCTACGAGCCGCATGCTCGCCCATTGTTGCCCTGCCTTGATACCCCAGCTAGACTTTATTAACTGAGCAGACACTGGTTAGAGATAAGCCCCCATTATTATATGTATGCAACATTATTATTCACTGCACTTTTGAGCCGAGGTTGTTGTTGAGTTGCACAACCCTAGTAGGCTGTTGCGTTGTGTCACGAAGCATTTCTTTAGTTGTCGAGCATTACTACCTTTGCGCAGTCTTTATTATTCGCCTGCCTATTATTACTATATGTCCTAGTATTTTATTGTGACCCGTATTCTGCATTATAATTGTTCAAGACTCTTTACGAACATCTTCCCAGCATCAGACTTATTTCAGAAGTTTCCAGTTGATGTTGCAGGACTAGCATTGCACTTTCTTTAATACAGGAGTGCCAGTTATTTGAGTATCTACCGTAACGTTAATTAATCACGTTACTTATCTTTTCTTTGTGTAACCTAAACGAGTAATCTTTTACTGTTTGAGAATAGGCTGTTTCATCGAGCGTCAGCCTAGTGTGTGTGCACCAGTTACCGAGTCATAGGATACCTCGTTGTCCAGGCACGACTCAGGGCGGTAATAGTGTTTTGTTTTCCAGTGTTTAAGGCAGGGGTTGGATCTAGTGTTACCGTTGTTGCATTTTGCCATTATCTAGTCCAATGTTGAAGAGCCCTGTGTCTTTGAGAACTTGGATCGTAACAAATGGCGACCTAGCTCAGGATCTTGTGAACTAAGAGATAATTGCAGGATTGTTGTGGTCATTTGTTTTATTGAGGAATATAGTGGGCACGTTAATTTTTTTTTGGCAAAGTAGTATAGCACTTGAGAGTCTTCAGACATTTTTGGCAAGTGAATAGTGCTACATAAGAGTTTGGGGTACTTCTTTTCTGAATATTGTGGTGAGAAATTTTTGTGAGCATCATGTCTTATACCGGGTCAGAGGAGAATGGAGACACAGTACGTAATGTTGAAACTGAGGAACAGCAGCATGATGAAAGGGTTAATCGGGTGAACTGTGAGGAGGATGCTTTGCAATGGCCTGTTACTGCCGAGCGGTTGGAGGGTATGGATCGGTACGGTCTTCAATGCCTGGCCACAGCTATCGGTCATGCGGTTACTAGCAGCATGACCAAGGATAACTTGATAACGTGTGTACTGGGCAGGGTGACTGGTGAGCGAGATGGGTTGAGTGCTCAGAGCCCTTCGGCCATGCTTCCCCTACACTCGACTCCCAGCCATCCCAGTAGTTTGCCGACCCCGGGTACGCTTCCACAGTTGGGTGGTGACTGGCAGGGTGGGTTGCCCCTGGGGGGGACCACCGGTAATTTCAAACATTGTAGCACCTTCACCTCCTCCAGGGTTAACTCCAGAATTATTGTATCAGCTCGAATTAGCTAAGATCGAAGAGAGAAAGGCTATCAGGGTATCTGAGCTTCAGCTTCACCAGCAACAAAGGGCAGGTGAGCTCCAGCAGCAAATAGAATTAGCCAAGATAGAAGAGAGAAAAACTATCAGTCATGAGCACATAGAGCTAGCAAAAGTTCAAGCTGAGTCGACTAGGTACTGTGCCGACATGGACGTAGAGAAGTCGCGAGTAGAGGCAACGGGACAGCGACTTGGGGATGGTAACCGTGTTCATGAGCAGTCTCTCGCACTCATTGAAACTGGTTCCGGTGTTTGATGAGAGTGGTGTAACAGAATTTTTCACACACTTTGAGAAGAAGTGCCAGGAACACCAGTGGCCAGAGAATAAATGGGCAGCACTTGTATCCTCTAGATTAATAGGCAAGGGTCTTAAAGCCTATGATGCGTTGCCTATAGAGTCTTGTATTATCTATGAGGCTGTCCTGAGAGCATACGAACTACAACCAGAGACGTACAGGTTGAAGTTCCGGGGTGTTACCAAGGGTCGGGAGAGCACCTTTTTGGAGCATGCCCGGGAGCTGTCCGATGCTTTTGGGAATTGGCTGAGGTCGGAGAAAGCTACTACGTTTGACGACATTAAACAGTTGGTGCTTTTAGAGCAGTTTTTCAAATGCACGGGCGGCGACCTGACGTTAAACCTTAAAGAAAAGCAACCAAAAACTCTACAGGAGGCAGCTGAGATGGCTGACCTCCGGCTATCACTAATTTGTGGGTGCGGGTCTGCCCAGCGTAGTGAGGCAGGTAACAAGGGGCGTGACGCCCCACCCCCCCGAGTTAGTGATATACCTTATGCAAACAAGTACCAGAGCCATGATACCAAGACTGACCACAAGACTAGCACCGTCCCATTTAAGAAGGGGCCGGGCCCTTCCCAGTACCAAGGGAAGCCCAAAGGGGAGTTGGAGTGTTATCATTGTCATAAAAAGGGGCACTTTGCAAGAGTCTGTCCTAGCAAACCACCTACAGCAGCTGTGTCTTTGGCCTGCAACATTGGTGTGTCTCCGAAGTCATCTGAGTTTGCCCGGGGCAGTTCGTCAGAGGCTGAGGCACAGCCAATGCAGAAGCACCTGGGAGGCTCGAACCCTGCTCAGGATGTTTTTTTGCGACCATAGAGGGCGGGGTTGCGTGATGTGGGCGGGGCGCAAGCATGGAGTAGAGGTCTTGCGTGATACAGGTGCTTCCCAGACTCTGATGAAAAACTTGACTGGCTACCCAGAATGGCTCGGGTGGCGGTGGTGCAGGGTATTAATGCAACTCGGTCATACCCGCTGGTGCGGTTGGAGTTGGAGGTGGATGGTGTGGCACGTGAATTGGATGTCGGGATTGTGGAGAAACTGCCAGTGGAGGGCGTCGACCTTCTTCTCGGCAACGACTTTGCAATGCCCGCTTCTGAGGGTCTACCCTTAGTCGTTGCCGAGAGGCCGGCCGACGTGAGTAGGGAAGAGCAAGAGTGGGTCGAGCGGTGCCAGACACAACCCATGGCGTGTGTTGTCACCCGAGCTCGGGCAGCTAAAGTGTCACAGCCTAGTCCTCCGTCTTCAGACCAGCGGAGGAACGATCAACAGGAGGAGGCTAAAGCTGGAGTTGGTTTTAAGAGTTTTGACTCGGCGGCTCTCCTGGGTGATTCAGTATTAGCACTGTTACTTAATTCTGGAGTAGCCCCTGGGCCTGTCATCGAGAGTGACGAGGCTGGGCATGACGAGTCTCCACGACAGCAACGTTATGTACATCGAGAGAGACAGAGGGAGCAGCCCAGTATCGGGGAAGGTCATGCATTGCTCCGGGAGCAGTTAGATCGCTTGGCACCCTCAGATATACGTCGGTTGCAACTAGAGGACCCTGAGCTCCAAACGTGTGCTAATGGAGCTGTAGAGCTCGACGAGGACGGCGATGCACAGCCAGGAGATTTTTTGTATTTAGAAGGCATCCTCTATAGGCGTTTTCAAGACCCTAAACGTAGTTGGCAAGAGGGGTCCGGAGTAGTGGACCAGTTGGTGGTGCCACGGGAGTGCAGGGATAGCCTACTGAGGTTGGCGCATTACATACCACTGGCAGGACATCTAGGGGTGAGAAAAACGGTGGCGGCTTTAGAAAAATTGTTTTGGTGGCCGGGGTTGAAGGGGCAGGTGGTAACCTGGATAGCAAGGTGTCATACGTGCCAGAGGGTTGGAAAACCTAACCAAACAATTCCGAGAGCCCCGTTGCACCCCATTCCTGTCAGTGGACCGCCCTTCAGTAAGGTCATCATTGATATGGTCGGACCCCTACCCCTACTAGTGCCGGTAATAAATTTCTATTAACTATCATGGATGTGGCCACTCGTTATCCTGATGCATATCCAATGAGAAATGGCACGGCGAAAACTGTTGTCCGGAACCTGCTCTTGTATTGCTCGCGGTATGGTTACCCGCAAGAGGTGCAATCGGACCAAGGTTCTAATTTTACCTCTAATCTGTTCAAACAAACTATGATTCAGCATAGCATCAGCACTGTCGTCTCTTCTGCGTATCACCCGGAGAGTCAAGGGGTGTTGGAGAGGTGGCACGCCACGCTAAAAAGCATGCTTCGATGTTATTGCGCAGAGAACGGAAAGGATTGGGATCTTGGTCTGCCGTATGTTTTGTTCGCGGCAAGAGAAGTACCTGGAGAGAGTCTCGGTTTCAGTCCGAATGAGCTTGTTTTAGGGCATCAGGTGAGGGGCCCTCTCCACATGGTGAAGGAGATTTGGGAGGGTACCGCTAAGCCATGTTCTATGTTGAGATATGTCCTCGAGAGCAGAGAGAGAATGCTTAGAAGTCTGGAGCTGGCCGGGCGTAATTTTGTGAGTTCGCAGGCCCGTATGAAGGACAGGTACGATGCTAAGGCGAAACTCCGGGAGTTTCAGGTAGGTCAAGAGGTGTTGGTCCTGTTGCCTTTGGTAGGTCATCCTCTGGCTGCCAAGTACACTGGGCCTTATCGGGTGGTGTCAAAGATCTCCGATCTAGATTACCTCGTTGCCACTCCAGACCGGAGAAGCGTAACCAACTATGCCACATTAATTTGTTGAAGGAGTATGTGAGGCGCCCACCTGAGTCACTAGCTGTCCCTGTGTTGACCTGCTGCGGTCATGGTGGAGAAGGAGAGGGGGGCAGCAATGATCAGGTGGATGATAACTAGGATTGTCATGTCTCGGCTGATCAGTGGGCGGGGAATTCGAGCCAATGTGCGCATGATGCTCTGGCGCACCTGCCGGAGGAACAGCAGGTGGCAGTACAGCGCCTGTTCGATTCATACCCCACTGTATTTGCCGAGTACCCAGGCCTCACTACTCAAGCGTTGCATGACGTCGATGTAGGAGAGCACCCCCCCTTCAAGTCGATACCTTATCGGGTGCCACCCATTAAACTCCTAGCGCTCAGGGATGAGCTGGAGTATATGCTGGCGAGAGGCTTGATCGAGAATGGGGCAGTACGGTGGACTTCTCCTGTCACTCTGCAGCCCAAACCTGATGGAAAAGTTCGGTTCTGCATTGACTTTAGGCGGTTGAACGGGTTGACCCCCACCAACGCATATCCTCTTCCCCGGGTGGATGACAGTGTGGATAAGATCGGGAAAGCAAGGTACTTGACCAAGGTAGACCTCGTCAAAGGCTACTGGCAAGTACCACTCTCTGAGCGGGCTAAAGAGGTGTGCGGGTTTGTGGTGGATGGCAGTACTTACCGTTGCAACGTGATGCCATATGGTCTGAAAAATGCACCGGCCACTTTCCAGAGCTTAATGAACGACATCGTAGCAGACATCCCAAACTGTACTGTCTACCTTGATGACGTGATCATTTATGACAACGATTTCCAAAGTCACTGTGAGCACATAGAAGCCTTATTTAGTCAACTTGGTAAAGCAGGCTTGGTGGTTAATATGGGCAAGTGTGACTTTGTGCAAGCCACGGTGCAGTATCTGGGGTTTGTGGTTGGGTTAGGGCAGGTGAGCCCGCCCCAACAGAAGATACAGGCTATCGACTTGTTCCCCAGGCCGACCACCAAGCGGCAGATCATGAGATTTTTGGGCATGATTGGGTATTACCGCCGCTTTATAAGAGGTTATTCTACTGTGTTAGCTCCTTTGACAGATCTACTAGCTGAAGATAAAAAGTTCCGCTGGGCACCTGAGTGTGAGCAGGCATTTCGAGTAGTTAAACACCTTTTATGCACTCACCCTATCCTCAGGGCCCCGGACTTTGAACGACCATTTCAGTTGGCGACTGATGCCAGCGGAGTAGGGGCTGGTGCCGTACTTTTGCAGACAGACGAGGAAGGTCTTGAGCATCCAGTCAGTTTCTTTTCAAAGAAATTTAATTCAGCACAGAAAAACTATTCGGTTGTTGAAAAGGAACTGCTGGCAATCGTGTTAGCGCTCAGACACTTTGAGGTCTATGTGCCTGCCTATGGGCCAGTCGTGGTAGTGTATACCGACCATCACCCGCTTAAATTCCTCAATCAATTCCACAACCGGAATATGAGGCTGACCAGATGGTCGCTCATGTTGCAAGAGTACAACTTAGACATTCGCCATATTGCCGGTTGTGAGAATGTGATTGCGGACTGTTTGTCGCGGGTGGAGGATCCGGGGTAGGCTACCACAGTATGTTGGTATAGCCTCCTGTCTTGGCTCGCGGTGTATTTTTGCGCTGGTGCTTGTCGGCTCGCGTGTGTAGCATCAGCGTAGGGTCGCAGGGCAGGAGTTGTTGGCTTTGATTAGAAGAAAATTAGGCTACATCTATAGTAGCCGCCAAAAACAACATTAAAATAAAATATGAAAAATTAAATAAAAACTTTCTTTTTAATAATTAATTTTAAGATAATATTGTAGCTGAGTACTGAGTGCAGATGATTTTCCCTCAGTAGGCTGTGCTCGCTCTGGGAGCACAATGTTATGAATTAATGTATTATGTTTGGGAAGGGTGATAAGATTTTGTTTTTATATATAAATGTTGTATTTTTTTTGAGGAGACTGAGCTTGCATTCCATGAGTGGCAGAGTGGTTAGGAGTGGTAGATTCTAGCGACATTCTGTCTGTTCAGATATGGGCCCATGGTTGGGTTTCCCATATCTTGGGGGGGGTGTGACGCCTCCCGGCGTTAACAGAATGGTTGCGTGGGGCATTGCAGCTCGCTAGCGCTCGCCAGGATGGGGGGATGGGCTACAGTTGTCCTAGAATGATCTGCTTTATTTTATTAGTGTCGTGTTGCCACAGACAGTCTAGAAATGGTCTATGTTTTGGTCTGTGACCGCGCCTTATATTTTATATTCCCTATAATATAAATGTTGCTTGTGTGGGAGGCGAGCGAGAGAGTACACCTGGCAGCGGGGTGAGCTATGACGCGGCTCGCTTGGGCGCTGACGGCGTTGGCGGCCGGGTGGTCAACTAGTCCCTTCCCATCATGGCCGCGTGTTCTTTACCAGCTCAGAGCTTGCCTGACACGCGTACCGCCTATATCCTTTGCAATTCTGTCCCCCATACTCGCCACTTTGCATACTATTTCTCTCTCGACTTCTCCTTTCTCATTCTCTAATCTTTATTAAACTCAACATCCCTTCTGGTTTCAGCATAGACGTTCACCGTCGACCAGTCGTATTGTACGCGAAGCTCTCAGATATTTCCATGTATTAGATTAAGGAGGTATTAGGCTTTATTGAGGGTTAGAGAGACGGACTTTTCCGTGTGTGTCCTCTCTCGGGAAGGTTGTAGACCGGTATATGTCTCCCTGGCAAGGTGTTGAGTGATTCTGTTTGGTTATTTAAAGCTAGACTAGGGGTAAGGTTACTGTGTTGTTGTCTCCGATGTGTGCAGTGTTAGCTAAGCCCTGCACGACATCGACAGGTACTGTGGGAGCCTAAGTTGTCTTCGGGGGGGTTTACTTTGGGAGCACAGCGCTGTGGTGTGAGAGGGCCATAGCCTATCCCTCACAACATAGTGCTGCCTCTTTGTGTTGACTTCTGAGGGATCGCCAGGATAGAACTAGGTACTAGAGACCTAGATTTATCAAGAGAGCATCCCCGTCATATAACGTAATCTTCATTATACCACCTTCGGACAACGTTAGGCTACGAGCCGCATGCTCGCCCATTGTTGCCCTGCCTTGATACCCCAGCTAGACTTTATTAACTGAGCAGACACTAGTTAGAGATAAGCCCCCATTATTATATGTATGCAACATTATTATTCACTGCACTTTTGAGCCGAGGTTGTTGTTGAGTTGCACAAACCTAGTAGGCTGTTGCGTTGTGTCACGAAGCATTTCTTAGTTGTCGAGCATTACTACCTTTGCGCAGTCTTTATTATTCGCCTGCCTATTATTACTATATGTCCTAGTATTTTATTGTGACCCGAATTCTGCATTATAATTGTTCAAGATTCTTTACGAACATCTTCCCAGCATCAGACTTATTTCAGAAGTTTCCAGTTGATGTTGCAGGACTAGCATTGCACTTTCTTTAATACAGGAGTGCCAGTTATTTGAGTATCTACCGTAACGTTAATTAATCACGTTACTTATCTTTTCTTTGTGTAACCTAAACGAGTAATCTTTTACTGTTTGAGAATAGGCTGTTTCATCGAGCGTCAGCCTAGTGTGTGTGCACCAGTTACCGAGTCATAGGATACCTCGTTGTCCAGGCACGACTCAGGGCGGTAATGGTGTTTTGTTTTCCAGTGTTTAAGGCAGGGGTTGGATCTAGTGTTACCGTTGTTGCATTTTGCCATTATCTAGTCCAATGTTGAAGAGCCCTGTGTCTTTGAGAACCTGGATCGTAACATGATGATGAAAGTAGTAGTGATGATGGTGAGAGTAGTAGTGATGAATATAATAGTAGTAGTGCTGATGATATTAATGATGATAGTGACTGGTAGCGATGATGGTGACCGATCGCAAAGTTGGGTATGCCGTTTTGATTTGGGGCGAAACGGCACGTCTACTTTATTCACAATGATATCTCAAGTATATGACGTCGATACCCGCTTAACAGTATACGTGAGGGGGGAGGGGGGGATATTTGACGTCGATACCCGCTTAACCCTTTTACGCATTTATGACGCAGAGGTTGCCAGATTAGCAATAAGAAATAGAGTTATCTCACTCTTATAATTACCTCTCCAAAATTAGTTTTCTGCCCACAGCTAACTCAAAGACAACTGCAGAGGTTGAAGTAACTAAACTAAAGGTTTCTAAATACCCCTGATGGTAACAAAGGCTTTAAAGTATCCCCAATAGGCTCAAAATCGCGTCATATGTCGGCGAGGGTTAACAGTATACGTGAGGGGGGAGGGGGGATATTTGACGTCGATACCCGCTTAACAGTATACGTGAGGGGGGAGGGGGGGATATTTGACGTCGATACCCGCTTAACAATATACGTGAGGGGGGAGGGGGGGATATTTCTTTGCTTACGCATGCATTCATGTATATACTCAGGCACATGCATTTATGTACACTGTATACTCAGGCACGTACCCCATTGGCTGGGTGTAGCCGACTCAAGACAGAGCCCGAACAGAAACATTTAAAGTTCCAGTTCTATGGGTACGGGGACCACTTTCACGTTCCTTCGCCCTTTTCTCTGTCTCGTCGGTGAATTTTAAAAGGGGAGAAGGATACCTAACGCCCCGCCCCCGAAGTAGGAACAGTGGTACAGGAAAAGAGATAAGCAGAAACGGCTAAGGTTGGGTAGAGGATGCTATACCTCACTCTGGACAGGACCAGCCCTCACCTTTTGCTTACGAAGAGTTGATAATCACCATAATCACTACTGCCACGAATAATGTGTATACGGTCGTGCTAATAAGTCATGTCCCAGCTGTCATTACGTTTGGCTTGTTCTGTGCTGTAATAATGTCTGTCAGATGTTGAATAGGGTGGGTAAGTGTGGGGACATGTTTGTATATTTCACTCGATAGGAAATGAAGCTTAGATATTGCTGGTACCAATTATTGATCAAAACATACTTGGTGCCGATACATCACTTATTAGCGGTTATGTACACACATACACACACACAGTTACGGTCATTAAAACACACACACACAATTGAGTTGGCTCTGACGCCTTAAATTCCTAAAGGTCCTTCCTAAACTGCACAAAGCTGTCTACTGATACCTAAATACAATGCTAAAACGCGTCATGATACTAAAGGGGTTAACTACACTATTTGTCAATTAATATATTCAAAGCATGTTCTAAAGCATAATATTTGTACAGATACAATACAAAAAAACACATATAAGATACAGAGACACGTAAATCAGAACTAGAAGATTAATGGGCACCTCAGAATGGGGGTGTTGTGTAATGGGAAAGTTGTATTGATGATGTTGACAGTAGTGATGATGATGACCGTAGTAGATAATATGATGGTGACAGTAGTAGATATGACAGTAACAGTACTAGTAGTAGTGATGATGGTCATAATAGTAGTGATGATGGTGACAAGTAATGATAGTTGTAGTGATAATAATGACAGTAGTGATGATGGAAGTGACGATGGTGTGAGTATTGGTGATTAGGGTGAGTAGTAGTGATGATGGTGAAAATTGTAGTGATGATGACAATAGTTGTGATGATGAAGATCATAGTAATGGTGATGATGGCAGTAGTAGTGATGATGGTGACAGTAGGATACATGATGGTAATACTTGTGACAGTAGTAATGATGATGGTTAATAGTGATGATGTTAACAGTAGTAATGATGAGTGTAAGATGGTGGTGATGATAGTAGTAATGCTGATTGATAGTTGTAGAATGTAGTATCAATGCTAGTAGAGATTAAGATGGTAGTGACAATGGTGACAGTAGTAGTGATGATGGTGAGAGTAGTAGTGATGATGATCATAGTAATGGTGATGATGACAGTAGTCGTGATGATTGTGGCGGTTATGAAGTAGTAGTGATGATGGTAACCCATCGCAGAGTTGGGTATGCCGTTTTGATTTTGGGCAAAACGGCACTTCTACTTAATTATTACACGATTTTATTCAGATTAGGAAGGGTATATGTAAGTCAGAGGGTTAATTGTGGTAGTCTGTATCCCTAAAATCGCCTAATCCAGTAATGGGTGATAGTAGTGATGATGGTGATAATAGTAGTGATGATGGTTGTAATTGTATTGATGATGACAGTAGACAGATGACTGAGCTTGATGGAGTTCGAGGTTGGAAAGTAAACATGATTATTTAACTAAATATCTACAATACATATATACAATACTAGGAAAAGGAGGAGAGAACAGACAAACTGAAACTAAAAGTAGAGGAATAGGAAGAAAAAGGACAGTGAAAAGGGACGTCCCAGCTTGAAAGAAATTAACCCATTCTGTACAGGTGACGTTTTTATCATCGTATGCTGGCAACTATCAGACGATTGTATGCAGCTTAGGAAGGACATCTATGAATTTAAAGAATACAGACTATCTCAATTAATCCTCTTAGCTATCATATATCTTATCTAAGCTTCATAAAATCGTCTAAATGTAGCTGAAATTCAATAAATAAAGACGGTATCGGTATATAAGGGGTTAAGGATAGGAGAAGAGCAAGGAATGTGAATGAAGATTGCCCTGACAGGGTTGTTGATATGTAACCTAAGTGTGAAGTAGGACATTAAATGTGTTCAATCATTTCGGTGCACTTTTAGTTATTTACTAGGAAAGAGTTGAATTTCATATTATGTTTATCTAAGAGAATATTGAAAGATTATAAAGTTTTACAAATATGTAATCCTTGTGGCAGCATTGTGTTCGTGTATTATGACTGGTTAACCCTTTAAGTACCAGCGACGTGTGTTATTTGTTTTATTCTAGCTATATTTAGAGATATTACGTAGCTTAGGAAGGATCTGTGGTAGTTAAAGGGCTAGGTTGAGATAGTTTGAGTCGTTATTATTGCTAGAGGTCCTTCCTAAGCCGAATAAAATCGTCTAATAGTTACCAGAATATGATGAAAAGGACGTCTCTGGTACTGCATGGGCTTAACTGTCTATTGATCAACTGTTCAACTGCATACCTAGATTATTATGGTCCCTAAAGAATAAACATACTTCATTAAAATGTCCTCTTATCCTGCGCTTTGCCATACTAAACAAGCTTAACGTGAGAGGCGAAAACAACAACATTAATACAAGAGTAATGGGGAAACTTATACAACAGAAGGTGGAGTTATCTATGGATATAGAAGGAGGGAGAGAGAGGCTGTGACTGTCTGTAGATAGCGATGAAGATGTGGACAAGATGAGAGCCAGGAGGGGAGAGCGACAGGAGAAGAAGGGTGTTCAGCCAATCAAGAAGTATTACTGAGACGGCTGGAGGAAACAAATGATGTGATTTATGTGATTTAGGGAGGCAAAAGGCATTACTGCCTATAGCGAGTGCCTCCCCCATAGTTGAAAGAGTGACAGGGCCAAAATCAAGGGACGTTCGAGCCAAAATGCCTGGACACACGGAGTTTGAAGCAATTTAAGTCATAGGAAGAGGGAAAGACTGATTCTGGGAGAGTTCCAGAGCTCAGCTGTTGAGTAGAAGAAAGTTTGAGAGTAATGTTTCACTCTTGGGTTGGAGAGTTGCACAGAGTAGGGGTGGGATTGAGTTGCAAGACGGGTACCACGTGCCCTACGTAAAGGAGGTGGTATGCACTGGGATAGCTCTGAGGAACACTGATTATTATAGTAGCGATAGAATAGCGAGAGAGATGCAACATTGCGGCGGAGAGAGAGAGATTGCAGAGAGTTGGTGAGTGGACGGGAGTTAATGATACGAAAGGCCTTCCTTTCAACTTTGTCTAGGAGAGCGGTGTGAGAGGAACCTCCCCACACATGTGAACAATACTCAATACAAGGGCGCACTATGCCCCTGTACAGAGCAAGAAGCTGTGCTGGGGAAAAGAACCCCCTAAGGCGGTTGAGCACACCCAGCTTCTGGGAGGCTGCCTTAGCAAGACTGGTAATATGGTCCTTCCAAATGAGAGCAGAAGAAAAAGAGACACCAAGAATATTGAGAGAAGATGAAGGGTTGATTTTTGTATTGTTGAAGAATAAGGGATAGTCCGCTGGGAGATCCTGACGGGTAGATAGATGGAGAAATTGGGTTTTGGAAGCATTAAAGTTAACAAGGTTTTCTCTGCCCCAATTGGAAATAGTATTTAGATCAGAATTTAAGAGTTCTATGGCTTCATTACGTTTGTCGTTGAGGAATTGCTGGCTGGGGCGTTCTGAAAAACTAATGGAGTAGTGTAAGGTTGAGTCGTCTGCGTATGAATGAATGGGAATTAAGGTACAGTTAAGGAGATCATTTATAAAAATTAGAAAGAGAATAGGAGATAGGACAGAGCCCTGAGGAACACCGGAGTTTATAGGGTGAGGAAGTGAACAATGGCCGTCCACAACCGCGGCTATGGAACGGCCGGAAAGGAAATTAGAGACAAAGGCACAGATGGAGGGATAGAAACCGAAGGAGGGTAGTTTAGAAATTAAAGATTTATGCCAGACTCTATCGAAGGCTTTCGATATGTCTAGTGCAATAGAAAAGTCTCACCGAAGTTCCGAAAGGAGGATGACCAAGAGTTAGTAAGATATGAAAGAAGATCACCAGTAGAGCGACCCTTAAGGAAGCCATACTGGCGATCTGAGAGCAGATTATGAGAAGAGAAATGCTTAAGAAATTTGGAAGCAAGAATAGTTTCAAAAACTTTAGAAAGACAAGAGATGAGAGCAATTGGACGATAGTTGGAGGGTTGAGAGCGGTCACCCTTCTTTGGGACAGGTTGAATGTGAGCAAACTTCCAGCATGAAGGGAAGACGTTAGAGGATAGACAGAGACGAAAGAGTTTGCCTAGGCAGGGAGTCAGCACGGAAGCACAGTTTTTTATTTATAACCTTATGTATGAAGCTGAATGAGTATGAGACACGGTGTTGATGGCATATCCGTGTACTATTGTTTCTAGTTCCACACACCTCCCAGATATATCTCTTTCTGAAATTATTAGTTCTTGGGGCATCTTATCTTCCACCCCTAATTATACCTTCGATTTCTTTTTTATTATGCCATCTACTGTATATATTTGATGCTCATGAATGAGTGTTGGTAATAAAACGCTTCGTGTATTCGTCTTACATTTTCCACGTTCAAGTGTTTGCTCTTAATTACAACTACATTGAACCAAAAAAATATGTTTCATCAAGTCACGCTATTATCAACTTCTCATACAGTCTCCGCCCATGTTTCACAGACACTTTCATTCATCAACCCACCAAAATGTCTTGGACCTTTTGCAACATTCGTGGCCTTTCCTCTAACTTTTACTCTGTTGAACACCACCTCTCCTCTGCCAACCTTGATCTTCTCTGTCTCACCGAAACTCAGTTGCCTGGGGCTGCTGACACCAAACCCTTCTCTGTACCCTCCTATTATCTCTATCCTAGTTTCAAAGCCAATAGCAGATGTTGTGTATACATACACAAAACACTCACTTGCTCTCATGTGCCCGACTTCGACTCCTCTGAATTCTCAACTCTATGGCTCAAACTATTCTGTCACTCTCATACTAAATATTTATGAGCTGTCTATCTTTCCCTCAACTCCACTGACTTCCCCAAATTCTTTGATTTGTTAAACTCTAAAGTGGAACACACCCTCTCCGTCTCTCCTTTCTCAGAAATATCCATCTTAGGAGATTATAACGTTCACCACCGCCAATGGGTCTCCTCTCATTCCACTGACAATGAATGGTGAACGGTGAACAAGCCTACATCTTTTCTACCTTAAATTACCTAGAGCAGTTGGCTCAGCAACCCACCCATATCCCGGATCACGTCGGAGCAGCCCAACATTCTAGACTTGTTTCTAACTTCTAACCCTTCCGTTGATACTGTCGATCTTTTCTCTCCTTTGAGCTCCTCTGACCATAAACTTATGTCTGTCACATGTCCTGTCTCTCCAGTACAGCCACCTGATCCTCCCAGCCGGCGATGCTTGAGGTATTTTGGCGCTGCCAACTGGGAGGCTCTTCAGCAGTACTTCTTTGACTTCCCATGGATTGATTTATGCTTCCGTGGCCGGGGACCCTCGGAGAGTGCTGAACGCATTACCGAGTTAATCCTATCGACCATGGAGGCATACATTTAATTTTCTTTCTCTTAGACTAATGCAAAAAGCCTTGGTTTACTCACACTTGTTCTACTGCTGTTTGTAATAAAGAGGAAGCATTCTAATGGTACCGACGCCTTCAAACTCAAGAATCTCATACTTCCTATATTTCTGCCCGGAATCAAGCTACATCTGTTCTTCGACTAGCAAAACACTTTCATCAATAATAAACTGAACTATCCAACTCTAGCTCTTCCCAAGTTTGCTGGCATCTAGCCAAAAACCTCCCAACAGTTTGTCTTATTCATATTTCTCTCCCCTTTTCCAATCTGGTAGCATAAATATCACTTCTTCCTCTTACAAAGCTGAACTCTTTGCTCAAACTTTCCCTAGAAACTCCACCTTGGATGTTTCTGGTACTCTTCCTCCCTCTCCACCCCCGACTCTCCTACTTTTGCCTAATATCCTCATCTATTGTAGAGATGTACTCTCTGCCCTCTCTGGGCTTAATACTAAGAAGGCGTATGATCCATCCGGATGGTGTCCCTCCTGTTGTATTAAAAAACTGTGCTTCTGTGCGGACTCCCTGCCTAGGAAAACTCATCCATTTCTGTCTATCCTCTAATATCTTCCCTTCTTGCTGGAAGTTTGCTCTCATTCAACCTGTCCCAAAGAAGGGAGACCGCTCTTAACCCTCCAACTGTCGTCCAATTGCTCTCATTTCTTCCATGTCTAAAAAAAAATAAAGTATTCTTACTTCAAAATTTCTCAAGCATTTCTCTTTTCATAATCTTCTATCAGATCACCAGTATGGCTTCCTCAGGGGTCGCTCTACTGGTGATTTTCTTTCATATCTAACTAACTCTTGGTTATCCTCCTTTCGGGACTTCAGTGAAACCTATTCTTTTGCACTTGACATATTGAAGGCCTTCGATAGAGTCTAGCACAATTATCTAGTGTCTAAACTACCCTCCTTCGGTTTCTATCCCTCCATCTATGCCCTTATCTCATATTTCCTTTCTGGCCGTTCCATAGCTATGGTTATGGACGGCCATCGTTCTCTTCCTCATCCTATCAACTCCGGTGTTCTCTTTCTTATATTTATAAATTATATTCTCAACTGTACCTCCAGTCCTATCCACTCATATGCTGATGACTTTACCTTACACTATTCAACTAGTTTCCAGAACGCCCTAGCAAGCAATCCCTCAAAACCAAACGTTATGAAGCCATATAACAATTATCTTCTGTTCTAACTACCATTTCCAATTGGGACAGAGAACACCTTGTTGCTTTTTTGCTTCCAAAACCCAACTTCTCCATTTATCTACCCTCAAGAACGCCCATAGGACTATCCCTTATACTTCAACAATTCACAAATCAACCGTTCATCTTCTTTTAGTATTCTCGGTGTCTCTTCTTCTTCTGATCTCTCTTGGAAAGACCATATCACCACTATAACGACTTCCCAGAAGCTGGGTGTTCTCAACCACCTCAAAGATGTTTTTTACCCCGGCACATTTTCTTGCTTTGTACAGGGGCACAGTGTGTCCTGTATTGAATAGTATTCGCATGTGTGGGGAGGATCCTCTCTCACAGCTCTTTTAGACAAAGTATAAAAGAAAGCATTTTGTCACATTAACTCCTGTCCACTCACCGATTCTCTGCAATCTCTCTCTCTTCGCCGCAATTTTGCATCTCTCTCACTACTCTATAGCTATTACAATAACCAGTGTTCTTCAGAGCTCTCTCAGTGTATACCACCTCTTCTACATAGGGTACGTAGTACCTGTCTTGCAACACAATTCCACCCCTATTCTGTGCAACTTTTCAACCCAAGAGTGAAACGATACTACCAATGTTTCTTCTATTCAACAGCTGAGCTCTGGAACTCTCTCCCTGAATAAATTTTTCCCTCATCCTATGACTTAAATTGTTTCAAACTCTGTGTGTCCAGACATTTTGGCTCAAACATTCCTTGATTTTGGCCCTGTCTCTCTTTCAACTCTGGGGGAGGCACTTGTTACAGACATATATTGCTTTTGTCTCCCTCATCGACATTGAACAAAATGAGATTACTTAAAACAAAAATAAAGGGGAATTCACACATGTAAATTCACGGATAATGGCTTTGCAATGATATCGGTAACAACACTGAAAGGAAGTTAATGGAGGTAATAACATTCAGTTAAATTCAGAAGTAGTTTTCCCAGAAAGCACTGCTGTAGGATCACCATAACCCTTACAGTACCGGCGACGTTCTTTTTTTTTCATTTAAGCTGCATTTAGACGATTTTATGAAGCTTAGGAAGGATATATGTTATCGAAAAAGGATTAAATGAGATAGTCTGTAGCATTTTCATTGGTAGACATCCTTCCTAAGCTGAATAAAACCGTCTAATAGTTTCCAC
Organism: Paralithodes platypus; assembly: GCA_032716605.1. Classification (NCBI taxonomy): domain Eukaryota; kingdom Metazoa; phylum Arthropoda; class Malacostraca; order Decapoda; family Lithodidae; genus Paralithodes; species Paralithodes platypus. Next base: position 20,294,068 of record CM064539.1, read on the forward strand.
AATATAGTGAAAAGGTACTGAATGGGTTAAGATATCTATATCGGTATTAACTTGTAACCTCAACCATAAAAGGTACTGAATGGGTTAAGATATCTTATATCGGTGTTAACTTGTAACCTCAACCATAAAAGGTACTGAATAGGTTAAGATATCTTATATCGGTGTTAACTTGTAACCTCAACCATAAAAGGTACTGAATGGGTTAAGATATCTTATATCGGTGTTAACTTGTAACCTCAACCATAAAAGGTACTGAATGGGTTAAGATATCTTATATCGGTGTTAACTTGTAACCTCAACCATAAAAGGTACTGAATGGGTTAAGATATCTTATATCGGTGTTAACTTGTAACCTCAACCATAAAAGGTACTGAATGGGTTAAGATATCTTATATCGGTGTTAACTTGTAACCTCAACCATAAAAGGTACTGAATGGGTTAAGATATCTATATCGGTGTTAACTTGTAACCTCAACCATAAAAGGTACTGAATGGGTTAAGATATCTTATATCGGTGTTAACTTGTAACCTCAACCATAAAAGGTACTGAATGGGTTAAGATATCTTATATCAGTGTTAACTTGTAACCTCAACCATAAAAGGTACTGAATGGGTTAAGATATCTATATCGGTGTTAACTTGTAACCTCAACCATAAAAGGTACTGAATGGGTTAAGATATCTTATATCGGTGTTAACTTGTAACCTCAACCATAAAAGGTACTGAATGAGTTAAGATATCTTATATCGGTGTTAACTTGTAACCTCAACCATAAAAGGTACTGAATGGGTTAAGATATCTTATATCGGTGTTAACTTGTAACCTCAACCATAAAAGGTACTGAATGGGTTAAGATATCTTATATCGGTGTTAAACTTGTAACCTCAACCATAAAAGGTACTGAATGGGTTAAGATATCTTATATCGGTGTTAACTTGTAACCTTAACCATAAAAGGTACTGAATGGGTTAAGATATCTTATATCGGTGTTAACTTGTAACCTCAACCATAAAGGTACTGAATGGGTTAAGATATCTTATATCGGTGTTAACTTGTAACCTCAACCATAAAAGGTACAGAATGGGTTAAGATATCTTATATCGGTGTTAACTTGTAACCTCAACCATAAAAGGTACAGAATGGGTTAAGATATCTTATATCGGTGTTAACTTGTAACCTCAACCATAAAAGGTACTGAATGGGTTAAGATATCTTATATCGGTGTTAACTTGTAACCTCAACCATAAAAGGTACTGAATGGGTTAAGATATCTATATCGGTGTTAACTTGTAACCTCAACCATAAAAGGTACTGAATGGGTTAAGATATTATCTATATCGGTGTTAACTTGTAACCTCAACCATAAAAGGTACTGAATGGGTTAAGATATCTATATCGGTGTTAACTTGTAACCTCAACCATAAAAGGTACTGAATGGGTTAAGATATCTATATCGGTGTTAACTTGTAACCTCAACCATAAAAGGTACTGAATGGGTTAAGATATCTTATATCGGTGTTAACTTGTAACCTCAACCATAAAAGGTACTGAATGGGTTAAGATATCTTATATCGGTGTTAACTTGTAACCTCAACCATAAAAGGTACTGAATGGGTTAAGATATCTTATATCGGTGTTAACTTGTAACCTCAACCATAAAAGGTACTGAATGGGTTAAGATATCTTATATCGGTGTTAACTTGTAACCTCAACCATAAAAGGTACTGAATGGGTTAAGATATCTTATATCGGTGTTAACTTGTAACCTCAACCATAAAAGGTACTGAATGGGTTAAGATATCTTATATCGGTGTTAACTTGTAACCTCAACCATAAAAGGTACTGAATAGGTTTAAGATATCTTATATCGGTGTTAACTTGTAACCTCAACCATAAAAGGTACTGAATGGGTTAAGATATCTTATATCGGTGTTAACTTGTAACCTCAACCATAAAAGGTACTGAATGGGTTAAGATATCTTATATCGGTGTTAACTTGTAACCTCAACCATAAAAGGTACTGAATGGGTTAAGATATCTATATCGGTGTTAACTTGTAACCTCAACCATAAAAGGTACTGAATGGGTTAAGATATCTATATCGGTGTTAACTTGTAACCTCAACCATAAAAGGTACTGAATGGGTTAAGATATCTTATATCGGTGTTAACTTGTAACCTCAACCATAAAAGGTACTGAATGGGTTAAGATATCTTATATCGGTGTTAACTTGTAACCTCAACCATAAAAGGTACTGAATGGGTTAAGATATCTATATCGGTGTTAACTTGTAACCTCAACCATAAAAGGTACTGAATGGGTTAAGATATCTTATATCGGTGTTAACTTGTAACCTCAACCATAAAAGGTACTGAATGGGTTAAGATATCTTATATCGGTGTTAACTTGTAACCTCAACCATAAAAGGTACTGAATGGGTTAAGATATCTTATATCGGTGTTAACTTGTAACCTCAACCATAAAAGGTACTGAATGGGTTAAGATATCTTATATCGGTGTTAACTTGTAACCTCAACCATACAAGGTACTGAATGGGTTAAGATATCTTATATCGGTGTTAACTTGTAACCTCAACCATACAAGGTACTGAATGGGTTAAGATATCTTATATCGGTGTTAACTTGTAACCTCAACCATAAAAGGTACTGAATGGGTTAAGATATCTTATATCGGTGTTAACTTGTAACCTCAACCATAAAAGGTACTGAATGGGTTAAGATATCTTATATCGGTGTTAACTTGTAACCTCAACCATAAAAGGTACTGAATGGGTTAAGATATCTTATATCGGTGTTAACTTGTAACCTCAACCATAAAAGGTACTGAATGGGTTAAGATATCTTATATCGGTGTTAACTTGTAACCTCAACCTTAAAAGGTACTGAATGGGTTAAGATATCTTATATCGGTGTTAACTTGTAACCTCAACCATAAAAGGTACTGAATGGGTTAAGATATCTTATATCGGTGTTAACTTGTAACCTCAACCATAAAAGGTACAGAATGGGTTAAGATATCTTATATCGGTGTTAACTTGTAACCTCAACCATAAAAGGTACTGAATGGGTTAAGATATCTTATATCGGTGTTAACTTGTAACCTCAACCATAAACTCTCTCATCTACCTTGACACCACACAACTTTAAAGTCAATTTGAAGTTTGTGCCGATAGCTTTCCTGATTCCTTTAATGGAGTGATGAGATTATTTACTGAATTAATGTGACGTTAGAAATATAGTGATTGAAAACACTATACATGTGTATGTGAGTGACCATATATATTATGAATGAATGAAAATCATGTATTAATTTCTGTTGACGCATATTATTACTCTGATAATACGTGTTTACTAGGAGCGTGGAAGTAATATTAATACATTCAAATAAATTGCAATAACAAAAAACACAAAACTGTAGAATGTAACTACCCTAAAATAGATGAAATTATTGCTATACATTAAAATCCTAATAGAAGCTATCATCAATGGAATCAAGATCAAGTTAACCCCTTGAGGATAATGGCGCGTTTTGACAGTTTACTCTGGCTTTTATTAGATGATTTTATAAAGCTTAGGAAGAATGAGTGGGAGCTAGATAGTTATTTGGGATAGTATAAGAGGACAAATATCGCTAATAGGACGCTCAACGATTGGAAGGGTCAACCACGTTAGCATACAAACTGGCCATTATCGAGCAGTGTCAATTATACCATCCCAAATTAACTCCAAACGGTAACAATTAGAAAACTCAATTGAAAAAAAAAAAAATGCTTCCTTTAAACAGTGTTATTCAGTTGATCGTATAAACGATTGGGCATTTCTGTGTATGTTTTTTACAATTAAGGGTTATATTTTGTGTAAAGTGTGCCTAGGCTGTTGTCTCATTTTATAGTTACACTATAGTCTTAATATTATATAGTATATTTATAGTCTTAATACTATGCCTCACTTCTACAGTAATAATAAGTTATGAAGATATAATTTGCCTATAATTGGGCTTTGTAATTGGGGTTGTGTGGGACAGGGATCTGCCTCGCTTGGGCCAATCGGCTTTCTGCAGACTCCCATTTTCTTATGTTCTTATATATACTTCTAAGTACAAAATTTCCTAAAGATAAAGGTGTTTTATACATATTTTGTTAAGATTAACCAATGTTCTTTAGTTATATCGTTTTGATATAATATGACCTTTGAGTCGTTTTGTATGACTATTACTTCAGCATACCTGTTGTCGTATTAATACTCAGGTTAGTATGCTTCAAAAATATGTTTTGCAATAATGTTTAACTCAATCATTACCATACTATGGGATTTATTCCTCATAATCATAAATATTCACGCATACAAGGAATACAATAACACATATCAATATTATCTAATAACTTGTATTATACTGTATTCCAGACTCTACTTCAAGCTTACAGGAAACGAAGCTCTAGTGACACCGTCTTTATTGGTATCTTTGTTGGGTAATAATTACAGAATATACTGTATGTTATGTCAACCAGAATATAAGAATCAGGAAAGCTATTGAAGCATTATCTGAATCTTGCTTAATAAACGTTCCATACAGCATAATTGCAGATTTCAATTGGCTACAAACAATAGTTCTGACAACAGTTCATGCCTTATTTTTGGCAACGAGATAGAACGTGTATAAACGTTGGTCCATTTCCTGTAGTACTTTCACTCGGAAAGTGTCAGAACAAAATTGCATTTTGTGTTCTATGTGAGTGAGGGAGACAAAGGCAGAACTGCTTGTAGCGAGTGCCTCCCCCAGAGTTGAAAGAGTGACAGGGCCAAACTCAAGTGACGTTCGAGCCAAAATGCCTGGACAAACGAAGTTTGAAGCAATTTAAGTTATAGGAAGGTGGAAAGACCTACTCTAGGAGAAAGTTCCACAGCTCAGCTGTTGAATGGAAGAAAGATTGTGAGTAACGTTTCACTCTTGGGTTGAAGAGTTGCACAGAGTAGGGGTGGGATTGTGTTGCATGACGGGTACCACGTACCCTACGTAGAGGAGGTGGTATAGGCCTACCCTGGGAGAGCTCTGAGGAACACTGATTATTGTAGTAGCGATAGCATAGCGAGAGAGATGCAACATTGAGGTGAAGAGAGAGAGAGAGAGATTGCAGAGAGTTGGGGAGTGGACGGGAGTTAATGATACGAAAGGCCTTCCTTTCTACTTTGTCTAGGAGTGCGATGTGAGAGGATCCACCCCACACATGCGAACAATACTCAATACAAGGACGCACTGTGTCCCTTTACAGAGCAAGACGCTGTGCAGGGGTATACACAAACTTGAGGCGATTGAGCACACCCATGCAGCGAGAGTTCCCTCAACGAGTGTGAGTATTATAAGACGGTAGCAAAACTCCTACACATAATCAGTCTGTAGTAATCGCTTTATATAAAATATCACAGTATTCACACCTCGTTAGCTTTTTTTGTAATGGATATTTTAAATGTGGTATGCATGAATGTCATATTTTAATAGAGGACCGTTCAGAAAAGTCTTTCCAAACAATATTCCTACAATGCATACCGTTTCCCAACAGTAGTATTTGTATGTTCATTTACACTCTGTAAAAAAACAACCAATAGGGGAAATTACATTCTCATGACGGACAATTTTTAATTGTAATGGCAAGACAGTTTTGACTTTTTGGATTCATCTTCCGTTGTGAAATACACTTTTCTTTATCCCAACCAATCAATTGCTACCTGTGCATATACATTACATCAGGATAATGAAAGTCTGTACATTTGTATGTTCTGTCAGTTTAGTCACACGATTAATAATATTGTATTTGCGTTATGCATTATACATGCAATTTCCAACATAGCAGCTTGAATTTTGATGAATAATAGACAAAGTTCCGAATGTCTAGGAGCCTTCCAATAAAACAACGCAGCTGCCTTTATTTTAATTGTATTAAGTATACTAGGTAAACCAAAAATATCCTTCACCTACGATTCAATCCAAGGAAGCTTCCACTTGCCACCCTCTGTGTTGCAAATCCAGACAGACAGACAGACAGGCAAACAGGCAAACAGGCAGAGAGGAAAACAATGATGCAGGCAGGGAGGATAGGAGACAGGCAATGAGGCAAGTGAGGACGAAAACAGGCAGGCAAACACGGATGATAACAGGCAGGGATGAAAGGTGTGACGCCTCCCGGCGTTAGCAGAATGGTTGCGTGGGGCATTGCAGCTCGCTAGCGCTCGCCAGGATGGGGGGATGGGCTACAGTTGTCCTAGAATGATCTGCTTTATTTTAATTAGTGTCGTGTTGCCACAGACAGTCTAGAAAATGGTCTTTGTTTTGGTCTGTGACCGCGCCTTATATTTTATATTCGCTATAATATAAATGTTGCTTGTGTGGGAGGCGAGCGAGAGAGGGTGAGGGAGTACACCTGGCAGCGGGGTGAGCTATGACTCGGCTCGCTTGGGCGCTGACGGCGTTGGCGGCCGGGTGGTCAACTAGTCCCTTCCCATTGCGGCCTCGTGTTCTTTACCAGCTCAGAGCTTGCCTGACACGCGTATCGCCTACATCCTTTGCAATTCTGTCCCCCATACTCACCACTTTGCATACTATTTCTCTCTCTCGACTTCTCATTTCTCATTCTCTAATCTTTATTAAACTCAACATCCCTTGTGGGTTTACTTTGCGAGCACAGCGCTGTGGTGTGAGAGGGCCATAGCCTATCCCTCACAACATAGTGCTGCCTCTTTGTGTTGACTTCTGAGGGATCGCCAGGATAGAACTAGGTACTAGAGACCTAGATTTATCAAGAGAGCATCCCCGTCATATAACGTAATCTTCATTATACCACCTTCGGACAAACGTTAGGCTACGAGCCGCATGCTCGCCCATTGTTGCCCTGCCTTGATACCCCAGCTAGACTTTATTAACTGAGCAGACACTGGTTAGAGATAAGCCCCCATTATTATATGTATGCAACATTATTATTCACTGCACTTTTGAGCCGAGGTTGTTGTTGAGTTGCACAACCCTAGTAGGCTGTTGCGTTGTGTCACGAAGCATTTCTTTAGTTGTCGAGCATTACTACCTTTGCGCAGTCGTTATTATTCGCCTGCCTATTATTACTATATGTCCTAGCATTTATTGTGACCCGTATTCTGCATTATAATTGTTCAAGATTCTTTACGAACATCTTCCCAGCATCAGACTTATTTCAGAAGTTTCCAGTTGATGTTGCAGGACTAGCATTGCACTTTCTTTAATACAGGAGTGCCAGTTATTTGAGTATCTACCGTAACGTTAATTAATCACGTTAACTATCTTTTCTTTGTGTAACCTAATCGAGTAATCTTTTACTGTTTGAGAATAGGCTGTTTCATCGAGCGTCAGCCTAGTGTGTGTGCACCAGTTACCGAGTCATAGGATACCTCGTTGTCCAGGCACGACTCAGGGCGGTAATGGTGTTTTGTTTTCCAGTGTTTAAGGCAGGGGTTGGATCTAGTGTTACCGTTGTTTGCGTTTTGCCATTATCTAGTCCAATGTTGAAGAGCCCTGTGTCCTTTGAGAAGCTGGATCGTAACAAAGGAGACAAGCAAGTAGGGGAGAAAGTAGGCAGGACAGGAGTCAGGGTGGAAGGGGTATCAGGAGCATCCGTGGAAGGTAGGCAGGCAAGCAGCGAGGAAAAAAAGGCAGGGGGAACAGTAGGCAGGCAAGCAGATATGAAAGAAGGAAGGCAAACAGGCAGGTAAGCAGTTAGGAAAGCAGGCAACCAGGCTGTCGAGTAGATAGGATGACAGACAGGTAAATGGAAAGGGTGACAGACACAGAGAGACAGGTAGGTAGACAGACAGACAAGCAAACTGGTAGAGAGGCCACCGACAAGTAGACATGCAATTAAAGTGAGAGAGAGAGAGAGAGAGAGAGAGAGAGAGAGAGAGAGAGAGAGAGAGAGAGAGGGGGGGGGGGGGGATCTGTGCACTAACATATAAGTTTAAGTAACATGGGAGCTAATACAGAGCAGATCATTACTCCTATAATATGTTTTAATATTAAAATAATACAACAGCACAATATAATTAGCTGTGTATTTGACCTTTGACCTTTGATCTGACCTGTATGTCCTCTGTGTGGGTTGTTGTCGTTATAGATTTCGCCCATGATTTTAAGAAAACTGTATTCAATTGAATCATATTTGTTTTAGAATGTATGTACAGTAAACAAAAGATATATAGAAAAGTTTGAGTTAAGATGTATAGCCATATCAATACATTTGGAAAGTTGAGATATACAACACAGAATCCGATGCCAAACAACTGATAAAATTGACCTTGTGACGGCGTCTTTAGGAAGGAATATTGGTGATTGAAACTATCAAAGAGAGACTAATATTTTCCTGAGCTAGTCATTGTTTCACAATCTATGACTCACACTAGTAAAAGGTAGATTCAAACGAGATTTTTTCCTACAACCATCTTTGCTCAGCAATTCGAAGGTCTGCCAGTTTCTGGAGACTTTCAAGATTTCGAGACCATCGAATGTAGGCTCGAGATTGTGGTTGTTTCATGTTTACTGCACTGTAAGACAACAAGATATTTGAGCACGTCACATGATTGTGTGTGTGTTGCTATTCCGTCGTCTCTGTATCTTCGAATATGGTCGGACCTCTTATTTATTATAAAATGGGGACCATGTGGAAGATATTTGGTAGAAGTGCAAATCACCTTAGAAAACCCCGAGGTGTTTGACGTGGACTCGAACTGTTGATCATCTGGTCCGTCTGACATATACTATCTGTTGAGTCATGCCATCTTATTTTGTCTAATTACCGATGGCAGTGCAAATTATCCCCAATATGTTGTAAGATTAAAGTTAATGATAGAGTCATATAATGTAAAGAATATGTATATCTATAACATATAATCTATGATCACCATTTATTATTTCAGTTTTCCTTCGGTCACTATTCATACAGTAAATCTCTTTGCCTTAATACAGTAGGTATATATATACTGTATATATATATATATATATATATATATATATATATATATATACAGTATATAATTATATACTGTATATAGCCATCCGGCTGGCTCAGTTGATAGCATGCCTGATTCCCATCTTGAAGGTCTCGCGTTCAATCCCCGCTCAGATTGAAAAGATTTTCTGGGACATAGCCGGCGGTTACCATCTCCCCATGAGCAAGGGGGATGGGTAATGGTCTCTGGTAGACTAAAGAAAGCCAAGCGCTTGTGAATCCTCGAAGGAGGAGATACGGGCGCTATATAAGTAACCAGAAGATTACTATTATTATTATTATATATATATATATATATATATATATATATATATATATAGATGTTGTGAATAATATGAGAGGTATTAAAAGCGCATTTTCGCGAGACAATTGGCCTAGGTACACCCCGGCAAGATCAATAGTACTAACTAAAGGTATACTATTGGTCTTGCCCCCAGGTATACCTGGGGCAGCTCAGCTTTTCCGAGTCCCTGTACCTAGGTCGACCCAATCCCAGTGGATGTTTTCGCGAACCAGTGACGTCATCTGGGACTGGGTGTACCAGGGTAAAGTCAGCCTGGGTACAGAGATGGGCTGGGTTGTTGCTGCTCCCCAAGCTGCCTGGCCGAACAGCCCCAAGGCCCCGAGCAAGGCCAAGGCCATAACCGTGCGCCCCCACAGAACCCTCACTGCCGACCACAATAAAGCCTGGGTGACCGAAGCCACTCCATGGCGGGGAGCTGAGGAGGGTGCGGAAACGCCCGGGAAACCAAAGCCCCACCCAGGGCCCTGTGCCCCTCAGCAATTATGAAGAGAAAGTTGAGGGGCAAAGGAAAAATGTGACACTTTGGCTTCCAATCTAGGTAGACTGGGAGGTCAATCCACGGAAGAGACGCCGTCACTTGAGATCTAGAAAATATAAAAGTAAAAGGAACAGTCAGAGTAAGCTATGGGTATGGCAGAGATCGCTCAGTTCTCACTCTGATAGACCAGCCCATCACCAGTTGGGCTGGGTTGACCTGGGTGATGCTGACGTCACTTATGACAACCAACACGATGGTGGAAAATGTCGGGTACGGTAAAGAACTCGTTCCCAGGGATGCAAGTGATTGGCTGTTTCCACAAGATCTTGAATTTATTGCCCTGACCATGCGTTCTTGGAAGTTTTAGTAGTAGTCTAAGATTTGTTTAGGGGAATTAATATTGTTGATTTTGAGGGGGTATACCTTGCCTTTGTCTAGCACATTGATGTGGTTTTTTTTTTTTGTATCTTATAATCTTATATTGCATGTATTTAAATAATGTTATCGCATGCCATAATAATATTCAGAGTACAGAAAACATAGGTAGAAAATCCTCTATCAGTGCCTCTTTATTGGAACAGCCATATTGAAATATCTCAGCCAATCAGAGAGCCGTAATTCGGCCTGGGTAAAGTCGGGCTCAATTTTCCCTATCTTTAGGTCATACCAGTTTCAAAATCGCGAAAATAGAAACAGGCCGGGGTCGACCTGGGTACACCCAGATCGACCCAGGCCCATAAAAAGCTCGCGAAAACGCGCCTTAAGTTTCTTCTCATAAAGCGAAACTCGATTCCATGGCACCACATTATCTATGGGATAAACAACACCCACCCCTTATACAGTATAATATACAATCTGAATATACGGCAAATACACGGAGAACGAATTACTGTATCTATCAAATTGTTCATACAATATGGAATAAAATATCCACATATGCATTACGAATACTGATGAATCCACTCATTCACAAAGACCGAATATAACTCACACGTTCTGTATATATTTACCAGTCAGTCTTAATATGCAAATGTTAATTTGTGATTGACAGGCTTGAGAGATGACAAGTTAATTATACCGTACAACACCTTCAGCTGCAAGTTAGTATTGTTTTGTTGTGTTCATTATACTGAGATACTTCTACCCCGCCTCAACACACTATCGGATCTTATGCATCCGTCTTGGTCTGTCTCTCCTTTCTTCTAGATTCAACTCTAAGGTCCAATTCAGTCACTCTAGTAGTTCATCAGGTATCGTTTCTTCGAAGTAAATTACTTGCCAATGACCATTTCCTCTTTTCATTCAAACAATAATAATAATACTAACACAATTTGTATCTGTTCTTGTGTCCGAGACCTTCCCTTTTCGGCGTTATGACCAGGGTCAATTTGCAAGCTTAGCAATTCCAATCTAAGACATTCGAACTTTAGTTAACCGATTTTCAATATTCTTATATCTATTCCATGTATATTTACATAAAGAAATGAATGGACGAAAACACCACACACACACGCAGACACACACAAACCAGACACACATACATATATATATATATATATATAAATATATATAAATATATATATATATATATATATATATATATATATATATATATATATATATAATACACTTTCATGACACACCACACATCGACATACCGTACTCAATGTAGCATTCTTTTGATCAAACTTAATTACAAATCAAACATATTGTCAAGGTTTCCTAAATTGAAAATCTTTTCTTAGCATTTGCAAACAGTCAGGCCAGTCAAAGGGCACGCAATTACAATAGAAGTGCATTCCAAAGGTTTTGACCGAAACTCACGAATTGTATTTCCACTAAAGACTCGACTAATATTGGAATTTCCTAGAAATGTGAACCAGGAGACAATGTAACCACCAACGAAAGACTTAAGGGGAGAGGGGTTTTTTCTGGACCCCTTTCTCCCTCATGCTTAGCCCTATTGCTTTTGAGATTTTAAGACGTTCGTCCCATTAGTTTGGCGATTTTAGGAATTTTCGCCCCTTTAATGTCAATTTTAAGACCTTTCGTGCCATTTAAGTGTAGATGTTTTCCTGCCGAGCGATAGCGATAGCGATAGGGAGATGGCACACAGTCTAGAACAACAGCTGATGATGGGGAGCGGCAGTGCCGTACATAGGGAGAGTATTTTTGTTTTCTTATATATCTTCTTTGTAATACATTTCTGATCTTAACCCAGCAGCTGCAGGGAGACTCTTAACAGGTTTTACTGGGTGACTGCGGGGAGACTCTTAAGATCCTAGGCCTAAAAAAATTTTTTTTAAAGGCCCCAGTAGCACATGAATGTTTTTGTTTTGTTTTTGTTCCCTCCATACCTCACATCACTCCTCCACATCCCCTCCTTCCCCCCCTCCCGCCCTCACCCCCCCCCCCCCCTTCAATTCAATTATCACCTATTTTCCCTGTTATTCCCTTATTCATTGGTATATTTTCGTGTAAACATCTCCAAACTGGTCCTAGGCTGTGGTCATGTGTGTGTCTATGCGTGGGAAAGAGAGAGAGAGAGAGAGAGATACAGGCCTCAGTTACTCTCCAGGCTTCGAGAGTGGAGGGCGTGAGGCTGGCTGGCTCACAATTGTTGAATGAACCACTCGCTAACATTTCGCGATTTTGACCATACAAATGATATTCCCACTTGTTTTATTGTTGTAACATGTTACTATCTTCATATTAACGTAAAATAGGCACATATGGATAAGTATTAATTATATTTATGGTAAATTCACGATTTTAGTGAGGAATGCATCTAAATACCTACGCACAGGGGTATGGTGTATACTACAGGGGCTGCGTAGCTGAAAGGTTAATGACATATATAGCAATGATGTATATGCTCTACCGGATCTAATAGGTATAAAAAGATATAGGAGGCAACTGTCAGTATTACCATATATATATATATATATATATATATATATATATATATATATATATATATATATACAGTATATATATATGCTCAGGCGATAACTCAAAGATGCCATGGATCACACTGAGCTTGAAGGGGGTAGTGCTTGGTTTTTGGTATATATATTTATTTATTTATTTTTTTAGTTTCCTCGCTAAACCTCCATCATGCTTAGAAAAACACCACCTAGACCCTCTTTCAATATAAATGTATACATTTTTCGGTAGAAAAATGTCCTGGCCGAAGACCGGTTCATTCTAAAATTATTATGTTCCTTTCAACAACCAACTATACTCCTAAAATCGATTAATGAAATTTACAAACACATGTGGCAGTCCGTGGATTCGAACCCAGGATGCTCACACCGAAAATCAACACCTTATGCATCGCACCACGAAGACAGTTTAGAGGCTCGCTCTCGATCGCCAGGAAAAAATTAACACCTAAAGAGCAGTAAGGTCTTAATATTGACAACAAAATAAGGCGAAAGGTCTCAAAATCACCAAACTAACGGAACGAACGTCTTAACACTTAGCGGGGCCCGACTTAAGTCTGTATCTAAAAAGCAGCAAGTTAGGAGCATTATTAAGGCTATTAAAGGGTTAAAATCGAGTGCAAATGGCCGGGAGCGCAGCAGGCCACACGGCCGACACCCAGGGCTTACCGCCGCCCACTGACTCACGCTCCCTCTGTTCTCGAGAGCCCGGCAGTGTAGCCAGTAGTGAGTGTAGCTGGAAAAATATGCCGCTATACGCTAAACTCCCATGTTGGTGGTAGCACTGCATCAAAACGACGAGTGCTACGTAGCTCGTTTTGGTCTCATTTTGAAGCTTGTAGTGCCTAGTTTTTTGCTGAATACTTTTTTTTTCATGCAGATACTTGATTGATCATTCAGGAGGGCCTGAATATGCCCAAAATAGCCCAAAACCCCCCGCTAGACGAGGGTTAAAACCTCAAAACTAATATGCTAAACATGTGGGAGAAGGGGGTCCAGAAAAAGGGAGTACTACCCCCTTAAGACGAGGCAGAGAGATAGAAGGCTGTCCTCTCTCTACCAGTGCTTGGGAATAACTGAGCCAGACAAAAGAAGTATCTAATAAGGAGAAGTGACTCTCTGCTTTTAGTTGTAAGCTCCTGATATTTACCCAATCTAACAACAAGCACCCATCAATATAGAACGGTTAATTTCGAACATTAACTATACAGTTTATACCCCTCACTAGAGAATGTACTGTTCTTTAGAAAACGGATATATTCGAGCTATAACTATATAGTTTTTAATATCTATAGGCTACCGCTTGTAGTACTCAATATCTCTTAATTTTTCACAATTCATAATAGCTCTTATTGGCATATATCTAAATAGGCTACTGTTGTCACTCATGATGTTTTAATTGTGATCCCCATTTCTTAATTATCTAATTATCTGATTAATTGTGCTACATTCCATGTATACAATCTAGTATTTTTGCAGCAACTTTACCTTTTTCTGTATACAATACTTTATCTAATATAATACATGTTTTATATGTGTATGTTACTCAACGTCTATATCTTGTATTGGCTTTGTTCCTTACATTTAATTTTGTTTCACTAACTGTATAGATTTCGGCCATATGTTCCCACGTTTACTGAAAAGTAAACAAACAAACACACACACTGTGAATCATACAGTTCCTCATATTACGTGCACTGCTTAATTGGTGAGGAGTAAATAAAGACATACTGGTATGCAATTATCTCTCACGAAGGAATATGCGAGACAACCACAACAATCATCCCAGTGACTGTCTCTCGAGTAATTCATGTTTCTACAGCTCTATCCATACACGTCATACACTGATAAATACACATCCCTTCAGCAACAACATTATAAAAAGTGTGGAACACATCTGTTGTCTCATGTTGGACGTTTTTATAAATATATTGTCTCTCGATGTAACGTGTTTACTATCCAGGTCGACCACTGCAGCACAATACAATGCTAGCGGAATTTCTCCACTAACGTGTATTGCTTTTCTGTGTATTCATGAATAATATTTGATAAGCAAGTCATTCTAACCTTACACTCCATTAAAAATAAGAACATAACATTGAGGGCGTCGTACATTAAAGATAACTAATCAGGTGAATGGCATATAATACAACGCGAGTAGATTCCGCTATGTATATATAATATTAAAAACATCCGTAAATTGTGTAGCATCAGACGGTCAGACGGCCAACCACGCTATACAGGTCATCTTAAAAGTGGCTGCTTCACACCACACGGGACTAGTTTAGCTGATCAGGTGTTTTCGTCTTCAGATTGATGTCAAGGTTCTTGAGCCATAACAAACATCTGTAATGATGCAAATGCCAGCATTCATGGGTCAGCTATTTACCGAGATAATGTCTCTGGAATCTTTATTCAGTCAGCCATGGTATATACTCGTAGATAGACCCTACGTATGACTAAGCACTTCACCTTACCTTGGGGAAAGAAGTGTTATATGAAATTCTTTTGCTTCCGCTTGCATTTGCCACAAACAACACAGCTGTGACCGTGTTGTTTTGGTGCCATGTTTGTATCTGCCGCCACGCCATCTTGCAGCTCCCAGTGACATTAATTTTGTAAGTTTGCAGATGATGCACCACCGGTGGCAGAGCCCGGATAAAATTGTGCCGTGACCATCCAAAATTGTTGCTGTGGCCTGTGGGTCTGGTTAGGCTAGGCCTTCCTTGACTATTTATTTGAACCTGGAAATGGGGGGGGTTAGTGTCGGTTTTGTTTGGTTTAGTTTGTTTACTCAGTGTTGTAAGCTACGGTGCGCGCGCGCACCGGGGGTAACTGCCTGATAATGAATGGGGAACATTAGGGCAGCGCGACTAGGCTTCTATACGCTAGGCCTTCCGAGCCTAACCTTCTAAGATGACATGTACTTGGACACGTCTGGTAGCTAAAGGGCACGTTGGAGATTGCTTGATGTAACACGCTCGTTTTTCGAAGATAGCAATGCTCGCAATGGCTTATGAGTTACGGTTTTTACCTTCTGGAGCCCGGGAACTATTTAGATTCTTTGCGGGTGTTGCTGACTGGGATGGTTTTGTTACATCTGGTTGCCTCTACACTAGCTTTTTATATTTGTATATTTGTTTTATTTAGCCTATGATTAATTAAACTTGCCTCTGCATATTATTTGAAGTGACGGGGTTGAATAGAACGGGGTCAAATATCACCTGTAGGATTGCTAGCTTGCAGGTGAACAGGAAGGAGAAGCGAGACACCAAACAAGAAAGAAGAAACCACTTCGCAGAGTACCCCCTATTTCCAGGAAATTCCCATGATCCAAATACCAGGGACACAGAGGAATACCCCGTAACACCAGGATTTTCCGTGTTCTACAAATCAAGGAGCGGGATCATCTAGGTCAGTCACCCAGACAAATTGGTAAGAGTTGGACCCAATCACCGTCCAGCTTTCAAACTGTCTCCACCAATCAACAGCCGTCATTCGCCCAACAGCCAGATTTGCATTACGATGAACACATATTTATGCAAATGCAACACCAAGGACCTGAGTGCTATCGGGATAAGTGCACGTAATAGGTCCTGTAATACGTTAGTGTTCCACATAACTATAAATCACAGTGGGAAGATAAAGAATAACCGAGTTATCCAAAGTATCAACAATAAACCTTAATTATAACATAATCACCAGAATTACGATTACATCTGTTCTAGACTCAGTGACTCTCATCGGAGTATTAAATAAAATAACTATTATCATTATGTATCAAATAATACCTATCATGTATGTTTAAGTTAAGTATTAACCTCACAAATTATATCACAACGATTCACTATATCCTTTTAACATTGAGTTCCTGTAAGTTACAGATAAGAATTAACCAGAACATAGTCTCAAGGAAGTTGAAGGAAAAGCAAGTAAACATCCACTGGGGTAATGTTCTTAACGCTGAAAAGCACACGGGGCATCTAACAGCAGTGGAAAATTGTCTCCCCCTCACCCTCTCTCGAGAATACGACGAGCCCTGTTGTGTTCCCTCTGACGTCCAGGTCCTGAAGTCCTGATTGTAAGAAGCAGCTCCTCCTGAAGCCCTGACCAGCGAATCTACGTTCTACGTCGGCCGGACTTCCTCTCGAACCACTACCCTCCTATACTACCCTAAATGTCTGAGTATCTTACATTGTGATTATTGTTGTGAAGGTAAGGTAAAAATATGTGAATATTCCAGTGCTAAACTCTATATAGATCTGTGCTCAAGATTCTTAATTATTGCATATGTGTTAATCCTTCAGAACTTATATTTATAGTTATATAGATCTGTGCCCAAGATCTAGTGTTAATATTCTATCTATAACTCTTCTAGAACGTACTACGCATACGTTACATACTCGTGTTAATTAATCACTTAGCCAAATACTCACAGATTTTCCTTGTGTATGTCCATTCTATTATGTATGTAGCAAGTCAAAGTTGAAGTGTATTCCGTGTATTTATTCCCTTCTTAAATAATACTTTTACCTAGAACCTATGCTCAATTTCATATTCTTTTTATCTCAGTCCCTCCTCTTCAAGAAGTTTTATTGCTGATAATTAAAATATAATTTCTTCGAGAAGCTTGGAATTGCGCTTAGTTGCATTAAGTGTTTATTTGTTTATTGTATGAACAATATATTCGTTTCACTCCATTATTGATGTAGATAATCTTGATTCACCTCGTCTAGGAATTCTAGTCTTTTATAGATCTGTTATCTAATTATTCATCATCTCGAATACAACGCCAATTTGTTCTGTATATCTGTTAACTCGTTCAGACCTCCCTTATACCTTATCAGGTATTTCCATCTAAGTACAACTTCGTCGTGTACGCCATTTTATATTATTAGTATTATAATAAATACTAGTATACGCTATTTTATTTACGCGTTGCTCTATTTCCGTTAACCATTTTATTTTCGTTAACTATTATATTGACTGTTTTAGTTCAAGGGATATTAAACCTTTGATTATTCATCAGTAGAGGTAAATTATTAAATCTGAATTCCTCAACCCGAGAAATTATTATCGCATATAATCGTTGATTAATTATATATTCATATTATAATTTTCTAATCTTAATCCAAGTAAATAGTAAATTGTAAAAACAATTCAACATCCCTATCGTTTTAACTTCAGTTGATTACTCCAAATACTAAGAATAAGATCGCACTAACCGTGAAGATTATTTTCATCACTGCAGTACATTGAATGACCTGAGTGACCTATCTGTCTAGTGTTATTTATACGCGGTAGTCTTTAACCCTTTACTGGCGGCACGCAACTTATGTCGAGTGAAATTAACATGGACTATGTGGCAGTGCACATTTTCAGCACGTAATGTTGCTGAGAGAGAGAGCTGAGCAGTGGGACGAGCGTAGCAACGCTATGACCGGTCCCCACGACCACCGTGCATGTACTGAACTGTATCCCACCCTTCCCTCCCCTCTCACGCTCGCTACACAGGGAATTATGTACGGAAATTACCTAATTATAGGTTTTTTGCACTCGTGTTGCGCGATCGTTGCAAGAGAACCAGTGGTCGTACAAGGATGGTTCGGGTGTCATTGGAAAGCTCTGTTTACGCCCTTTCAGTGATAGATACTTGTTTTACGCTCTGCATCTTATTTAGGTATGAAAATGATCACGTAAACAACCCTATTTAGGGTAAAAAAAAACGCTGGGCGCTACGGTCAAATAGACCACCTAGCCCGCTAAATAAGGGTTAAACTACCTGAGCGCCTCTCGCCACCCGTGAGTGAGCGTTGAACTAGAAATCCTCGTGCGTTCCCCCTTTTGCTCAGGCTTTATTATTCATATGTGTTTGGAGATTTCATCTTACCTTTAATTAACATATTAAGAATACTATACGTTAGACACTCAACTCACATAAATATTATTATCAAGGGTTGATTTTATATGTAACCGTGTCTATTTTATAATTGCATATTTCCCTTCTAATACTATCATATTATTTCTGTTACTTATGATGTTAAGTAGAGACTGTTATGTATGTTAAATATATTCCATTGCCTACTTGCTATTGCTTATAATAGTTAAGTTAACTCTCAGTCCATACTTCAGATCTCGCCATACTCGTGATTTCCATATTAATCTGATTATGTCACGCATTGAAGATTCTCTTACTATGGACAAATAATAGTTAAGAAATCATACCTATATGTACATGCCAATTGAATGAACAAGAAGTGTATAAGCTACATATGTGTATTTATTGTGTTCTGTAGCACCTGATTGTGTGCCTAATTGTGAATAAGAACGTGTTAGATGTGTTCCTGTTGAGGATATTTTGAGTCTATAATTCCATAATTGGATTTTAGTAAAGACCATATAACAGGCTAAAATATATTATAACCCGACATAACATTATTAAACATACCTCTGCTCACATTGATGTTTGTCTTTTGGTGTCGTAAGTTGTGGTATCGTGTAGCCTATTAACCCTCTCGCACTTCCAAACAAACATGGATGATCAAATTAAAAGACTCAAACGATTGAGGACCGCTAAAAAACGGGGTATCATGCGGATTATCAACGATATATAAAACACCATAGAGCAAGCAGTACATCATCATGATCTTCAAGAAGAGTTGCATAATACGGTACATGAGTTATTGACTGACATCAAGAACTATAGCGATCAATTATATGAGTTACTGTATATTCTGATGAAGTTTTTGAGGAAGAGATGGTTCTTGATGTCAAGTATGTAACCCACATCAATACGGTCATGGCGCAGCTCGACGGTGCACTGGCGAAACTTGAGACTCATAGGCAGCAGATCAATACCCAGAAACTCAGGGGTATAAAACGTCCTACATTGAAGCTGCCCACCTTTGAGGGTGACCCTATACAGTGGGTGGGTTTCTGGGAACTATTCAATTGCTGCATATGGAGAACAGGTAGACCTCACAGATATCCAGAAATTTACCTATTTAAAAGGGCAGTTGAGTGGGGAGGCATTACAGTTCATTAGTGGATTCAGTTATGAACCCGCTGACAGTATTGCGAGAGACGTATGGCAACAAGATCACATCAAAACTGCACAGTGCACACATCTCGATTATGTGCAGGCTTAGATATCCGTAGTATGAGGCCAATGGTTCGAAGGCATTCTATGCTGAATTTGAGTGTGCGCCGGAATCTATGCGCTCAATGGACGTTACAGTAAATGCAATATATGCGGTAATATTGCACAATAAACTCCCCAGTGGATTGTCCGAAATAATCAAAAGGGAACTCAAAGAAAATTGGATGAATATTGATGCCTATGTTCGCACATTAAAAGAGGAGGTGTGTACTCTTGACGATAGGGAAGGTGCACTGGATCCAGGTGAGCCGCATGGCGCTAGTGCGACTGCAATCACTGTTTTCACAGTGGGCACAAATAGGAACAAAGATTTTAAGCAGAGGGGTGGATTTAAGCTTTGCAGTAACTCTGGTCATTTTGGGGGTAAATGCTTGATATATACAGTTTGTGCCTCAAAGGTAAAAAGAGCAACACAGTTAAAATTGTGCATAGGATGTTTGTTGTCTGAACATGGTGCTGGTACTCAAGGGTGTACCAATTCTAAGGTTAGGCCTTGCACTTATTGTGGACAAAAACACTACAATTATCTGTGCCCTAAACCACGCACTGATCAATCTAGTGTATCACCAGCCGAACAGTCGATGACATAGGCTGTATCATCTAGTAAGAATGCCACATTATTGCCTACCATTCAAATCCCTATGGAAGAAGGATCTACATATGTCAAGGTTAGAGCCTTATTACCCAATGCTCTCAGCCAACATTTGTGCTTCGCTCCGCATTATCACAACTAGCTCTGTCCACTTGTAGTAAGGAAAGACTTCAGCTTAGGGCCTTTCTTAGTTCCTTAGATGGGGAAAAATATGATGTAGTAAAACTCTCATATCGCCATAATCATAGGACACGGGTGATAAGGCAAACAAACTTATCAAAATAATTATGTGGAAATTTTTTTTGAAGATTTAGCAAAACAATATTATGAACATTAAATGAACGCCATATTGTTTCGAACTACCGGGACCCCATATGATGTCGTCACTCTACCATCATCCTAACAACACCAACACACTCTCACATACATAATTATTTGCTTCAGACAAATTGAACATCACCACTACTCCCTTACATACATTTATCAGTCTCACACCAATTACACACCACCAGTACACCCTCACATAAATATTTATTAGCTTTACACCAATTACACACCATTAATACACCCTCACATACATAATTATTAACCTCACACCAATTACACACCACTATCACTCCCTCACATACTTAACTATAAGCCTCACACCAATTAACCACTACCACCCTCACAAACATAACTATTAGCCTCACAACAAATACACACCACCAATACACCCTCACATACATAACTATTAGCCTCACACCAATTACAAACCACCAATACACCCTCACATACATAACTATTAGCCTCACACCAATTACACACCACCAACACACCCTCATATACATAATTATTAGTCTCACACCAATTACGGACCATCATCACACTCGCACACCACACTTTCATTACCCACACCACGCAACATGCATGTCAAGCAGAATATGCTTTTCTTTCAACGACTTCTGTTTAAAGCAATCACTCTGTCGTAAGTTTTGTCATTATATAAGTACCATGTTTGGCACTTTTTGACGTATTTCTCAAGTTAAGCTTTAACTTCAAGTAATTCTTTATTCTAAAAGCTTGTTTACGTGATCAATTTTCAACCATGGTGTTGGGACAATCTACAAATCAGTTACGAGGCATGGTGTCAGAGCATGCTAGACACCACCGATCAGCAACATGGGTTTTCACAAGGTACTGATTCACCTTTGGTACCTGGCAGTGTTTTGGTGACTGGTAACTGTTGCCCCACAACGTATATTGTTTTATATATTGACAGTGTGGTTCCTATTCAACCACACAAGGGACTGGAGTTCTCAAAAAAGGGGCTCCAGTCCTACGGCTATTCTCGACTTACAGTGTGCTGTGTTGCACATATAAGTAATCCAGAAAGGTTGATAGTCTCTGAAGTCCTAGTTTATCTAACTAAAATCCTAATCAAACCTTGATAACGTTCACTACGTGACATGACATAAGGGCACCTGTTATTCAGAGATACACCGTCTCTCAGCCAATGCACATGTAGACTGACATAAGTATAGGTAGCAAGCTTTTACAAGTTCATGGAAGCCTCTAGCAACAAGTAGGGCAGGTTGGTGATACAAACTCAGCTGTTAATACTAATACGTATAAGTATGTCGCCCGCAGCATTGTCCTTGCTTATGTAGGACATATCCATACAGACCGCAGTGATTGTGTTAATGTGAAACTGCTGTGTTAGCATTGTACTATTGTTATGTTTTCAATATCAACAATATATTTCGCTACAAAAGCTTCGTAAATAGCTGAATAGCTTTTATGGTAGGCCTAAATATAGTAACTGCCAGCTGGAAAACAAGAGAATTAACCAAAAAATTATAATGGAGATAATTATGATGTTAGTGGAAAGCAAGGATTTACAGAATATAATCAGGGCAGACTAATGAACTGTAAAGATGGATATATCAAATAATAAAGCAAATTTATATCTCCCAGTTTATAAATATTACATTAAATAAATATTGCAATGTATATATATAATAGTTGACAGTAAATGTATAATTCCCTAGTATGATAGGATTTGATGTCCTATTTTATGCACCAAAGGAATCCTTAGCAAGGCTCACAATAAGTTCAGGTACAAGATTTCTTCGATTTGACTGTGTGAGCTACAATTATACAGAGCAGTAGCTAACCATTTGAAATATGGCCATCATCTCCAAAACATAATGTAAGTAAGAACATGGCATTTAGTGACTACATTCCTTTGGACAATAAACCTACTTGATTAACTTATGTAGTCAACATTTTCAGTGTGTCAATATGTCTGTCTTATCACAAAATGTATAATAAATAAATAAATAAATAAATAAAAACAAAAATAATAGGAAATAAAACATAATGAATCAATATTCTGGTCAGCACTTTGCATCTCACTCTCACTCTCGCCTTTGCAGTTCAATAATACATTTCGCTACAACATTTTCGTAAATAGCGGAGTAGCTTACAACGATAAACTACTGTCAGCTTGTATAAAACAAAACATACTATAGTAGAGATAGAGGTTAGTGGAAAACAAGGATTTAGTTAATATAGCAGTTGCAGACTTATGAAGCATCATCGATGTTAGTGCCATCCTCTCAGTGACGTCATCAGGGAATCATTGGCAGTAAAACGGTGAATTATTATGTTTTCTCCACCAACCAACTTTTCTCCTAAACTCGATTAATGAAATTAACAAACACAAGATAGGATAGATAGATAAATAAAACATATGGATACTCCCCAGTTTATTTATCATATATTGAAGAAATACTGCAATCTATAAATGCTGGTGTTCCCCAGGGATCAGTTTTGGCCCCAATTCTGTTCCTCATTCATATCAATGATCTGATATCTACCACTCATAATCCAATACATTCCTACGCAGATGACTCAACACTCCACAGTTCCTTCACATTTACCAATTCTGTCACCCAACCCGATCTTATAAATTCAAAAATAAACACTGCAATTTCTCTGAACCAGGACCTTTCTAGAATTAATGGATGGGGACAAAAGAATCTAGTTTCCTTTAATGCACAGAAAACCAAATACATTCAATTTTCTAACCGACAGAATCTCACGGACTCCCATATATTTTTTAATGATGTAAATATTCCCACTTCCCCTAGTATTGACATTCTCGGTGTAACATTAACTACTAACTTGAGCTGGACACATTATGTTAGAAGCATTGCTAAGAATGCCTCTAAAAAACTGGGACTCCTGTACAGAGTTCGAGAATTCTTCACTGACGAGCAGTTGGCCGTGATATATAAAAGTCATGTGCGTTCTCAGATGGATTACTGTTCGCCTCTGTGGGGTGGAAGTGGAGTGGTTGCATTGAGGCAGTTGGACAAAATTCAAATAAAGCTATTAGATTAATCAATAACCCTGCAATCACACAGGACCTTCCTACATTATCCATACGAAGAAACGTTGCATCCCTTGCATTATTCTACAGATATTTTCACAGCAATTGTTCCGAGGAACTTGCTTCAATTGTGCCGCCTCTCCACATCTTTCCCCGTAGAACTAGGGCAGCTGAGAGCGCCCATGAATTTACACCTTCTCCTCCACAATGCAGAACTTCTGCTTATCAGAATTCATTTATCCCCAGAGCTACTACTCTTTGGAATTCACTTCCCTCGAATTGCTTTCCACAAACTTACAATCTACAAATGTTTAAATCCAGTTGTTACAAACATTTTATGAATGGAGGATGCCTTTAGGCACATGGACCTTTTTGTTTTATCTGTGTTTTTCCTTCCTCCGTTCATTGTCTCTTAAAAAAAAAAAAAAAAAAAAAATCTATGTATAATTATTGAGAGTGAATGTAGGATTCACGAGTATGATAGGGTTTCATGTAATTTCTTTATAATACACCAAAGGAGACATTACGAAAGCACACAATAGGCCCAGGTGTACAGTTGGCCACAAAGTTATGTTCCTGGTCGTGATCGTATGTATGAAAATAAATGGTATAAATGAATTACGAGTGTGGTTTCATTAAATAATCAGTTGAATAAACAGATGAGGTAACCACTGCATAAGAAACTACCGTTACACTTGTAATTTAATCATGTGTATTATATTTCCATGACTAAGATCACGGAGAGGAACAGAACTTATGTGGGCAACTGTGCATACAAGGCTTCTTTGATTAGATTGTCACACTATATATATTGAAAGCAAAGTTTATAATTGTATTGGCTTACATTATACATTGATTTGAAATCTTATAACAAATCACAAATCTGAGCGGTTTACTTACAAACAAATCTACTGTTTGTGTCCATAACAGGAATGATAAGAATATTACATTTAAAAGGAAACATGTAATATATATATATATATATATATATATATATATATATATATATATATACAGATATAGATATATATATATATATATATATATTCTCTGTAATGCATACAAGGTTAAAGGAAATAGCAGTATCAGCATTCATTATTTTATTATTGTGCATTTCAATAGTTTTAATTAATTTCCGTTGGGTTCTGTCAGCAGGTGGAAATTAATCAGAAATATTGAAACGCACAATAATAAAATATTGAATGATGATACTGCTATTTCCTTTAACCTTGTATGCATTAATGAAAATATATTACCTGGCTTTACAAACATATATATATACTGGTGATTATATTAATGTGATGTCGATAAGCAAAGCGTTCACAAATTTGGAAAAATATTGTACAAACCTAACCCAAGATAGCATTCAAATTGCGAGACGATTCACATACAGTAAGTGTTTTAGTCGTCTAAAATCAAACTTCCCTAAGTGTTTAAAAGTTGCCCTTAAAATTCTGAAATTAAACAAAGATATTCACCTAACCAAGGCTGATACATCCAATGCTATCGTTATCCTAGACATATCCATGTACAATGATAAACTTAATGAGTTATTGAATGACAGAAATACGTATGAACCACTTGCGAAGGACCCTACTGAAAATACCAATCAAAACTTTAGTGCGAAAGTAAACAGTTTGCTTAAGGATAAACCCTATTTATTTAAAATTTTCAAAATTATATATCCCACCATACCCTACATGTATGGCCTTCTCAAAACCCATAAACCTGATAAACCTCTTCGTCCTATCATCAGTTCAGTAGGGTCTGCCACTTATAAATTATCTAAATGGTTTAGTAAGTTGTTATCCCCTTTAGTTGGCACGATCTCTGATTCACATGTAAAAAACTCCAGTGATTTAATTAGTAAAATTAGAAACAACAATTCACCTTGCAAACTAATAAGTTTTGATGTTAATTCCTTATTTACAAAAGTGCCAGTTCATGACTTACTAGGTTTTTTGAAAGACGATTTGCCGAATTTAGATTTGCCAATAAGAAATCATGTTTTCATGAAGCTAATTGAATTGTGCGTCCTCAACACTAACTTTACTGTGAATTGAAGTTTTTTTCGGCAAACATTTGGCCGCAATGGGAAATCAACTCTCTCCGATCATATCTAACCTGTTTATGGAATAATTTGAGACTCGGCTTTTACCTAAAGTATGTAACTTTAGACTTCCTTGGCTTAGATAGGATGACGAAATTTTGTGTCTTTGGCCTACCAATCAAAATCACCATTCTTTCCTTAATAAACTTAACGATCTTGTCCCCTCGATTTCATTCGATAGGTGTGGGCCAATCGGCGTTCAGCAGACCCCCGTAATCTTGTGTTGATCCCTGACCATTTTGGTGGGGGCAGTACTCAATGTATTAGTGAGTTGGGCCTTGTAATTGGGGTTGGGTGTGACAGGGATCTGCCTTGTATGGGCCGATCGGCTTTTTGCAGACTCCCATTTTCTTATGTTCTTATGTAAGAAGTAAACAATAAACTACCTTTCCTTGATTCCATGATTATAAATAATAATGGTCACTTAAAATTTTAAGTATATAGAAAGCCGACTCTTGTAGATTCCTATATTCATTTTTTCTCCAACCATCATATTAAAGTAAAACTGTCCATGTTTTCAGGTATGTTTCTAAGAGCATTAAGGATATGTAACCCAGAATTCTTAGATAACGAATACAAACAAATATATAATCTAGCCAAGACACTCTGCTATCCTGAAAGTCTTGTTGATCAAAGTTTAGCAAAAGCCGAAAAAAACTTCTATAATGTAAATATAAAGCTCCCTTTTCAAGGAAAAATATCTTAGTGTTGCCATATCACAATGAATTAACACCTCTCATAACATCTCTCAAGAATTTGAATATAAATGTAGTATTCAATTATGAAAACTCCGTCAAGTCTACTTTGAACAAAAACAGCCCTAAAAATGATGCAGGTGGTGTATATTTCATTCCGTGTAAAGGATGTAATGACATATACATAGGACAAACTGGAAAAAAAAATAGAGGTGAGAGTTAAGCAACACCAACAATCAGTAAGGTCAGCTCAAGAATCTAATGGTATTTTTAAACATAAACAAAGACATGATGAGGATGAGACTAAGATGATCTACTGGTCAAGCTGTTATTATGAAAGACATGATGAGGATGAGACTAAGATGATCTACTGATCAAGCTGTTATTATGAAAGACATGATGAGGATGAGACTAAGATGATCTACTGGTCAAGCTGTTATTATGAAAGACATGATGAGGATGAGACTAAGATGATCTACTGGTCAAGCTGTTATTATGAAAGACATGATGAGGATGAGACTAAGATGATCTACTGGTCAAGCTGTTATTATGAAAGACATGATGAGGATGAGACTAAGATGATCTACTGGTCAAGCTGTTATTATGAAAGACATGATGAGGATGAGACTAAGATGATCTAGTGGTCAAGCTGTTATTATGAAAGACTATTTGCCGAGTCCGCCTTGATCAGAAAATTTAGAAACACTTTGAATCTAAATGATGACCTTTACAAAATAGATAACATCCTGCTAAATCTCCTCCATGAAAATTATAAAATAAAAAGAGCTAGAAATAGATGTCCAGACCGTCAGATTATAGACTGAAACAGCTTGTAGTTTGACATGTGACCCTTTTGGTGAGGTCCTTCCTCATAGTATTAGATAGTTAGGTATCTAATTAATACTATACACATGAGGTATGATCACTATGTATTTTCCTTTTTTTTATAAAAAAAAATTGTATACATGTATGTTTATGTGTATATATGTGTGTGTGTATGTATGTATATGTGTGTTTATGTATTATATACTGTTTAGTTGTGATGGCCAGGTGTGGGCCATTTGGCTTTCTACAGACTCCTTTTACCTTATGTTGATCTGAACATTATGGGAAGGTCAGTCCCCAGGGTCCATAGTATTAGTGAGTTGGGCCTATAATTCGGCCTTATAATTAGGGTTGGGTGTGGGAAGGATCTGCCTTGTGTGGACCAATCGGCTTTCTGCAGACTCCCATTTTGCTTTTGTTCTTATATATATGTAATTTTTAATTGTATGTATGTATTGTATGCGTTTATATGTATGTATATGTGTATGTATATGTAATTATATGTACATCTATATGTATTTCTTTATATTTACATAAGTTAGATACAAGTTTGAAAGGGATCTGCAAGTTCATTGATTTGTATCAAATTGTATATATGATTAGATTTTATTGTTAGGCATATTTCAGTGTACTGTATATGCATATCTGTATAGGTATATATAATGTGCAAGACATTTATTTTGTAAGTAAAAGAAGTATGTTCCTAAACAAAGTATGGCAACAGGCAGTAGGATGGCAACACTTTTTGTATTTATATGCTAGTTAGCAACTCACAGATGATTTAGGACGGGTAATTAAGCCTCACTCTCCCCCTGTTTTCTTGTATTACCCTGAAGATGTCTTGAGAGAATAGACGAAAGCTTGGTGTTCCTTGTTTCAATTTTCCTAGCGAGTTTTACTATATAAATTATATATATATATATATATATATATATATATATATATATATATATATATGGGGTGGCAGGGAAACACACGAGAAACCATAACTTATATATGTATGTAACCTTTCGAGCTATGCAGAACCAGCCTTCAGAGAGACTCTCTCAAGACAGGTTCTGCGTATCACAAAACGTTAGGGAAATATAGAATTCAAGCTCATTCCTGGGTTTCTCGTCTGCCAATCCATTGAATTGTCATAATAGATAATACACATATATACTGTATAGTCTACACTGTCAATAGGTTGAATCAAGAAACGTTTTCATACTTTTAAGAATGTATTCACCAGATAAAATGTGACCTGCGGTGAGGATCTTCGGTATTTCCATATTATTACAAATTTAAAATCTATTGATAGATACAAAAGGACTCAAATTAAGTTTCATGCAGCATTTCGTTACTACCAAATGATACAAGTGTGCTCATTATACCTTACTAAGCAAAACTAAGTGAACCACAAAGCAGAGATCTCGATTCAGAATTTACTCTCATTCACATCCCTTGTCATTTGTCTATAGATAACTATTAACCCCTCCAATACCAGCGACAGCGAATCGCTGTCAGTAGATAAGTCACTCCCCAGTCCCAGCGTTGGCGAATCGCTGTCAGTAATGTACTTTCCTTGTAACTGCCTGTACAAGCCTGTACCTGGTACCACGACCGTTTGAACACTTCTCAGCTTATATAAGACCCACTGAAAGGTGGGAGAGCCAGTCTTGCTTCATCTCTTGTGGTGGAAAGTTGTTCTCTCTTGCCATTTTGGCCACAGTGTTTGGGACTGCAGGGGACTTTTATTACTGTATCCTACAGTAGAGTACGGGTTAAGTGTGTAATAATTCTGAAATAACGAAAATCAGTCTGAGGGTCATAAAGTATCATGTTTTTATTATTGTGTTGCGAATACATCTTTAAAAGCATAGACACATTTTTTGAATCAACCTCTCAATGTGGCGTTTACAAATAGACATACAGTATACTTTTAGTATATGACAAATTCATATGAATAGAATCAACATAATCGTTTACAAACGTCTATGAACTCTCTGGACTGGCAACATTTGGGAGAAAAAACATCATTTTGAACCAACAAATAAGTTACCTTTCTTTGCTGACCATCCTTTCTATTAACCCTGACTCCCTGAGCTGGTGTCAATCCAGGTTCAGAACTGGACGAGTGTCGGGGATTTAACACTATCTGGTGCGAGGCGGGTGATTTTGGACCATCTCTGCTCCACTCCATTAGTTGACATATTTTCAGACGCTTCACCTCAATACTTTGGCGATTATGTGACCATCACCCCACTAGCTGTCTACTTTTGTTTTCTTGAGAAGCAATGGCTAGCCGGCCAAGATATGTTTAGCTTGAAGGGTGGAAGGGGTTGTTCTTAGTTTTTGGGTCAATCTAAAAATACATTGCACGCAAATGAGATAGCCAAATAATATTTTCATTTATTAATAATTAAATTTCAGAATAACCACCAAAGCGTCGCACTAAATAATGCTAAATCTTTTCCAACGCCTCCTCTTCTTGTATGAAATAAATGTTGATTGGTGTGGTACTGGTAATGGCTGTGGTTGTGAGTGTTATCTGTGACCAATGTAATCAGGTCATTCTTGCTGCTCAGTTTCTAGCATTCACATACAAAATTAGACAATGGTTAAATGACCCTCTGCTATCCGTCATTGTAGGGATAGGTTGGGAGACCATTGGGCTGAATATCAGCTAATTCAAACAGGGTGTGAAATTTGGGCATCAAAAATCTTGACTGCAACTTTCGAGATCAGAAACTTGATAATTGTGAATATTGAACGCCATAATTCTGGCACACCAACATGACATTTGGTGTTATGGTGCCTAAGTTTAACAGAACCTAAAATTATCAGTGGCAAAGATTCTCAGTGCCTAAAAATCGATGCCTAAATTCATAAATTGATTCCAAAGACAATATCAAGGGCAAGCTCAAAAACAAACGAAACGATACACATGGCAATACTAATAATAATCCTTTACACATTATCCACTAACACTGAGACAAAGACAGTTCAACATCTCTTCATGCAATAGGCATTTAGTTATTCAACTTTTTCATTCATGCACAGTTGGTTGCATACATTACTCTCTCCTACTTCCAAACATCTTATCAGTGTTATAATTATGTACAATGTTTTGAAACAAGCTATTGACAGGCACTGTTGCTTAGGAAACGCCATGATAAGATGACCTATCTCACAATAAACTTCGTAGGAATGAACAGAAGTTTTGCCAGTAAAAGTTATCTCTGATATGCATATTTGATTCTCCTTATGCACTTTTAGAGTGTCAGAGGCTTAGAGCAGCTACGGCCCCAAGGGTATATTCTGCCAGGGTCTCTGAGAGATGGTGAACAATCATGGGAGCTCCATCTCCCGTCTTCAACCCTTCAAACTCTCCCCCGAAGTATGCAGGTTTTTTGTTAGGAAGGAGCTCTGCATCACTTGGTCCTTTACACATGTTTCTGAAGACTTGTGTAACATGCTCGTTCGTATTTTCAGCAGTCCAAGTCACTCCTTCCCTCCTCTTCACCTCCAGGATTTCCAAGAAAGAGTTTTTGAGACAGAACCCAGATGGAACTGGGACTTTCCAAGGTCGGTCACACCACCAGGTAAAGAAAGCCTTCAGGTCTCTGGGCATCCATGGTTCAGCCTTCAGGCTATATATGATGACCTTGGCGAGGAGTAGAACTAATCGCTCTTGAGGATCCAACCCTTGCAGTACCTCTGCCTCAGTTCTGGCGAAGCTGCAGCGCCACGACCCATCCTCGGTGTTGCTGAGGTGGATGGTGGTTGTGGTTGGAGGAGTGAGTGCTGGTCGTTTGATCTCATCCAGCCAGGGTACCTCCAGTACTGGTACCAGATCAACTCCGACCAGTAGCAGTGGGTACTGGGTGCCCTGCCAAGCCAGAGACAGTCCCACCCCAACCTGTGTCCTCGTCAATCCAGGTGGCACTAGGCTCAATCTCTTGTCCTGGAAGACATAAGTACTTAAGCATTTCTTCAGTACTTGAAACAAATTGCTCATTAGTTTATTATCACTCAGTCGTTTTTTCTTGATGATGCTGATCTTATATTTATTTCCTTTATATTGATTCTTTACATCTTCTGGTGATATTTTGATTTTAAAGCCAGAGATATTGCGACAAATTATGTTTACATCAAATTCATCTGGGCAAAAGAGCTTTGATTCGTCCTTTGAACTTCCCACCAAGATAAGTTCACCTTCATAAGTGCTGTCAATTACTGCCACATGATCCATGATGTTCCGTAATTCCTGCATCACACAGTCTCTCACATCTTTAGCTTCACCTTGATTGAAATTCACTTTGATATTCTCCATTTCTATTAACAATATTTTCACATCCATAGCTTTTAGCAAATGCGTGAGGACCTCAACAGCATTTTGGTCTTCATGTAGCCTGAGTGTAGCGTTAGCATGAACATTACATTTAAGGTAAAGCTTTAGGTAGTCCTGGTAGTTGCTCAGTGCTTGTTGTGCATTGATTCCAGCCCGGCAGGAGGGATCACAACCCATGGTTCTCTCTGACACCATGTTGCAGGTGGTTTTATGTCCAAATATGCCTGCTAGCAAGTGAGGTGTCTGCTGGTACTTGTCCGGCAGCAGTGGGTTGGCACCGGCACTCATCAACAGTGCCACACAGCTTACCTTGCCATGAGATGCTGCCTGATGGAGAGCAGTGGTGTCGTTGGTGTAGTCGAGGATGGTGTCGACAGCCACACCACCGACCGTCAGCAGCAGATGAGTCAGCTGTGGCAGGTCAGTCCGTGAGGCCAACAGCAAGGCCGGGGCTCCTTCTGACACTGGTTGCTGTCCCATAGTCTGTTGTCCCCTCCTGCTGTACCTGGTGAACAGATTATCTTGCATCTTCAGGATGTCACTCACCTGTGCCTTCTCTATCTCACTTTTCATATTTTCATACAGATGATTCAACTTCCTTCTCTCTTGATCATATGTGATCTGGAACAAAATGTGTGTATATATTAATTAAATAATGCTTTTTACTTTTGCTTATAATTTTAGATATCATCCTAATTACATCTACAGTCATTCCCTTTATCATGAGGCCTTTCTGTAAGACATAAGCAGTCTACTTGCATATGGCCCACCACCACAGCCAAACTCATGTTCTTTTTCGCTTAGCTACTTATCCGCTTTCATCCTCATCACATACATGTATTTTACTACATTAGTTATACAGTCATACATTCTCCTGGTTGAATGGATGGGAAGAGATAGCTCCGGAGCGCTGACTAAAGGCCGCGTCATACAGAAGTCGAACGTTGGCCGACTGCCGCCCGAAGTCGATGGCTTGCATATTTTTCCCGAATGCAACCGAAAATAACTCGGAGTCGAATTACCCTGACACTGACCCGAATGAATTTTGAATATAACCCGATGGACCTGAATGAAAGTCGATGATGAGTCGATGAATCCCCGTACGTAACTCGAAGGAAACCCGATGTGGAATTAAGAAGCCTCGATCATGCGTCGAATATAACTCGAATATGCCCCGAAGACGGGGAAATAATCAGAATTATTACCGAAGCTCAGCTGATGCTCAGTCGATCAACAACCGAAATAGAAGAAGTTAGGTCGAATGTCGGTCGAAT
The DNA here is from genome assembly GCA_032716605.1 of Paralithodes platypus. NCBI lineage: Eukaryota > Metazoa > Arthropoda > Malacostraca > Decapoda > Lithodidae > Paralithodes > Paralithodes platypus. Next base: position 20,327,202 of record CM064539.1, read on the forward strand.
AGGTCGAACGTCAGTCGAATAGGTCGAAGATCATAGTAAGTTAAATAATCGATTAAATTATCTTTCGTTAACCCTCTCTGTATCGGTGACGTCATATTTATTTGATTTCAGCAACATTTAGACGATTTAATGAAGCTTAGGATGGATTTATGGTAGCTAAAGGGATTAATTGATATTGTCTGAAGCATTTCAATGGGTAGACGCCCTTCCTGCGCTGAATAAATTTGTCTATTAGTTGCCAGAGTATAATGAGAGTATATTGAAGAAGGAGGATCTGTGGTATTAAAAAGGATTAAGTAAAACAATTCGAAACCTGCTAATTGTTTTTTAACCTGAATAATATCGTCTAATGGTAACCAGAGTAAAGTTATTAGGACATCACCGGTACTGAAAAGGTTCTTATAATAAATTTGTTCTATAATGAATTTCAGATTAGTGGCGTTTCCTTCAATGTGTTAAAAAAACTATTCATAATGTGTAGACTAGTTTTGCTACAACCAATATAGTCTACATTGCACACACGAAATCAACAATGTACCCAACTTAGAATGTATATCTTGTAGCGTGTGTGTGTGTGTAACGAAGCTGTAACAAATTCGTGGTCAATAAACTATCTACTTATCTTTCTGTGTGTGTGTGTGTGTGTGTGCGCCAACCTGACATTTGTTTTTATTTGTATGTAGGGTGAGTGCGGCTATGCGTCATCCCCTCGTAGTCCTCCTTTGATTGAGTGATGTGCTTATACCCTGTTCTAAACAATCAGGTCAAAATTCTTAAGGGGGGGTCACCAGCTTGTTTTGTTATATCTCTCTCTCCGTTTCTCTCTTTCCCTGGCTTGTATCCATTCGGCCCCAATCAGCCAACTGTTTTACGACGTTTATCCCCATCCAGGTGTCGATTTCTTCCTGGCGAGCGATAGCGAGCCAGCATAGACAATGAAAAAACAGATGGATAGGGTGATATTCGACTGTTATTCGAGTGAGCATCGACTTTCCATTGTCTGTTATTCTGCCATTTCTGGTCATGGTTGGGTCAATATCGAGTCTCGTTTGACTCTCGTTTGAGTTACATTCGATTTTATGAGAGATTCATCCAGTTATCATCGAGTTTCCTTCGGGGTAATATCGACTATCATCGGGTTACATTCGACCCAAGTTCGAGTAATTCGAGTCATCATCGGCAATTCAAAATACAATCGAATAGGTCGAATGTAACCCGAATATGACTCGAATATATCCGAATGTAACTGGAACGTAACTACTGTAGATCATGACTCGATAGTTTTATAACGGTTTTTTGACCCGATTCACCCGCCAAAAATTAATGCATGAATTAACTTTTGGCCGATTCGATTCACCGGATGATTGGACTCAAGCCCAGAACATCCCAAGAACTTCCCGAAGATAACCGAAGATCACTCGAAGCGTTACCAGAATCGACGGGAACTGGCTGAAATTTGAATTTTTAAATCGATTCGGCCAGGTTCGGGTGGGTTCGACTTCTGTATGACGCGGCCTTTAAGGTCCTCAACATTTGGTTCAGGATGAAAATGTTCCAACTTGACCTAACACAGATACTCATAAGTCGAGGGCTTGTAATGGTCATGTGATGTACATGTGATATAAATAATGAAATGTGACTTAGCAAACATGTGACATAGTCTCCATTTCTAAATAGTGGGGAAGTAAAGTAAGTACCGGTAATCAGAATAATGTTGAATGGCCAGGTAAAGCTGAACATTCCAGTTCATTTCACTTTAAATACTTGGTAATGTGATGAGTATTTTTTTTTTTTTTTTTCTATGTGAATGGAGGTTTGGAGGATGAAGTGCGATATAATGTGCCACAGGGAAGGAAGGATGTATGTATCTTGAAAGCAGTGACTAGGAATAGAAAGGCGACCATGGAAGTAAAGCAGTCTGCATGATAGTATCGTGATCCTAACATTGATGTACTGGAGTGAAGTATGGACATTATTGGAGAAACATAAATCAAAAGTGAGAGCAGTGTGAGGTCACCTGGAGTACAAAGGAGTACAAAGGAAATCCAGCAACAACAAATCTAGTTACCCCTCTAGGCTGCTTGTCCTCCATAACACTAAGAATCAAGTGTCCAAACAGTGGTTTAGAGTGGGTAAGGGAAAATTGAAAAGGGAACTACTGCCCTGGAACTAATGTCCGTGGCAGGATTAGGAAGTTAGTAGGGGACAGAAGGGTTAGTAACATAACACAGTTATAAGTGATTTTTCGTTTATCTGGGAAAAAGAGAGTAACGTCTTAGTAATATATATTACTACGACGTTACTCTCTTACGCAATAATCCTTGATGAATCTGTGGGAGGAATATAATAAAGTTATTCATTTACAAACGCAATCAGTCGCGTGTTTGATGCAAGATATTTTTTGTCTGGGCGAAGTTTAAAAGAATCAACAGTGCTGCAGTCTATAACGTCTTGGGGAAGCCCATTCCACAAGTTGACAACTCGATTTAAGAAGAAATTCTTAGATTCGTGAGAGTTAAAAGATTTACCAATAATTTTGCAACCGTTTCCCCGCATGTAATTAGATTGGTCGATAGTGAAGTACTTACTACAGTTCATATTGCCGATGCCTTTAATGATTTTGAACACTTGAATTAAGACGCCTCTTAATCTGCATGGGTTAAGGAAATTTATTTAATTCTCTAAGACGCTCCTTGTATGGTTTGTTCTTTAGGCTAGGTATCATTTTGGTAACTCTACGTTGAACTCGTTCTAGCTTGTCTATATCTTTTTGGTAATAAGGGCACCAGGATTGGACGCAATATTCCAGAAGAGGGCGAACTAAGGAATTGTAAAGAGTTAGGATTACATCTTTGGGTTTATGCTCAAATGACCTGCCTATAAAGCCAATTATTTTCTTTGCCTTTTTAACAACTTCTGAACATTGTTGACTCGGTTTTAGGTTACTCGATATTGTTACTACCAGATCGGTTTCTCTGTCTAGACTTAAGCTGAGTTTGCTTTCTCATTTTGGTATCCGATATGTACTACTTTACATTTATCCGCATTGAAACTCATTTGCCAAATTTGGGCCCAACGTGACAACTTATCTAGATTGTGTTGCATATCGTCAACTTGTTCTTTTGAGAGTACGCTATTTGCAATTTTTGTATCGTCAGCAAACTTTGAGATTGTACAGCTGAGACCCTCATGTATCTCGTTGATGTAAATTAGAAAAAGAATTGGTCCTAGTACCGATCCTTGGGGTACCCCGCTACTTACATTGGTCCATTTAGATGCTTTAACGTTTATTACTACTCTTTGCTTTCTGTCGCGGAGCCAATTTTCTATCCATATCAACACACTGTCTTGTATTCCATGCGCTTTTAGTTTTAGCAGTAAACGTTTGTGGGGAACTTTGTCAAAGGCCTTTTCAAAATCAAGGTATATAATATCTACAGCTTTACTCTCATCATAGAGGTTGAGGATATCGTGAAAGAAGTCTAAGAGATTTGTTAAGCAGGAGCGTTTGTTACGAAAGCCGTGTTGAGTATTTTTAAGTATGTTATTTGCCTCTAAGTGATTTACGAGTCTATCTCTTATGAGTGTTTCTAGCATTTTACATACAACTGAGGTTAAGCTAATTGGACGATAGTTACTGGGTAGGGATTTGCTGCCTTTTTTTATTATCGGTGTTACATTGGCTTCCACTGATCAGGCATAGTTCCAAACTGCAAGGATTTATTGAATAGCAATATCAGGGGTTTGGAGAGCTCATCCATAGATTCCTTTAGAACTCTAGGTGAAATTGTATCCGGTTCAGGCGTTTTATTTACCTTGAGTTTATCTAAACAATTCAATACTTCTCTTTCTGTAACGGTGATATTGCTTAGAACATCTGAATTATCAATCTGAATCGGCGATGGTCTAGGGATATCACTGAGGTCTTCTGTTGTAAAAACTGATGCAAAGAAGGTATTGAGGGCATTACACATTGGCACTTTGTCTTTGGTGTATTCTCCATTTTCATCAACTAACGGTCCAACAGATGGAGTAACTACTTTTTTCTTTCTGATATAACTATAGAATTCTTTCGGGTTTGTTTTACTTTGATTCGCAACATGTAACTCCAGGGTCTTTTGACTTTGCTTAATTAACTTTTTGGCTTTGCGTCATAATTCTACAAATTTCACCCGTTCTTTGTCATTGTGTGAGGATTTTAATCTATCATTAGCAAACTTTTTAGCAAGCAGACAGTCTGAAATATCTTTATTCCACCATTTGGGCTTATCATTATGGCCTGTACGCCGTATTTTCGATGGTATGTAGTCTTGCACTGCTTTTAGGTAAGTGGTTGCGAATAATTCCCAAGATGTATTTATGTCGTTAATGTTAATTAAAAAGCTCCAGTCAGTTTCTTTAAACATAGCTTTAAGTTTATGAAAGTTTGCTTTCCTAAAATTTGGGACTTTGTCGATGCTGCTATTTGGTTCGTTACTAGTAAACTTTAAATTGAAAGTTATTGTACGATGGTCGCTGTTATTGAATTCATCACCAAAATTCAAACTCTCTATTAATTCTTCTTTTGTTGCAAGTAAAAGGTCAAGAACGTTATTACCACGGGTCAGCGTTTCTCGAACAAATTGATAGAGTGAACTCTCTTGCAAGTTCGCATAGAAGTCATGTCCGGAGTATGAAGTAAGAGTATCGCCTCACTTGGTCACAGGTAAATTAAAGTCACCAAAAAGTACGGTATCTTGTGAGTTACTTACATCCGCAATTTGTTCGTAAATTTCTCGGTCAGATTGCACTGATTGAGCTGGAGGTCTGTATATTAATGCAAGTAATATTGTTGTACCTTTATTATTTTTATTAGCACAAAGGATGTGTCAACGTTCACAATTTGAGGTTTTGAAAAGAGGGTCGGGTTAAGACTTTCTTTAATATAAAGTAAAAAGCCACCTCCATTTCTATTTATTCGACTTTTCTCAAACATTACATAACCGGGAAGTGAATACTCTGCTAAAAAGTCTGTCTTCTGCATTGAGCCAAGATTCTATTATGCCAATCACATCATAATTTTCTGTAAACAATAGTTCCTCTAAATCTGAAAATGTATTGCGTATGCTACGAGCGTTTGCATAGAAAACCTTTAAAGTTGCGGTTTTAGAACTCGCAGAACGCTCTTTAATCGAATTTTTGGTTCTGGTCGGATCTTCATTTACATTTATGGCTGTCCTTGGTCCTCGGTCGTTAACAGACAGACAAAGGAGGACATACAACAGTGATGTAGTGTGAATGTAGATGTGATGGAGAGTCTGAAGAGGAACACCTTGAAGTAGTTTCGTCATCTGTAGCATATGGAATGTGAGCGAATGACTAAAAGGGTGTATGAGGGTGAGGTCAAAGGACATAGAAAGATGTGTAGACCGAAATGGAAGGATGGAGCTGAGAGTTATAGGAGTGATATTGGTGTGGGGTGGGAAGAGGGTCGCCAGCTGAAGGATGACACACCTGCATTGAGGCGACTAATTCGTGGTCACTCACTCGGGCATGGAGGCGTCTGGCAATAGATAGCTCGGTATAAATGAGGGTTAACTAACTTCCTACTTAAGAAATCAATTAATAGAAGACGAAATACACATAATAAACCGTCTTACACTCAGGTAGCCTACTTCTGCAGCTTAATGTTACACCAATGGTACAGTTACCAAGACCTGAACCTGGGGCAAATGTTAGCTAATACTAATAGTCTCACAAAACTACTTTGGGACATGAAAGATATACTGAAGCTCAGTGCTAGTGAAAGAACTCGAACAAATGGTTTCAAATTAGATAAATTTCGTTTCAGAATAGATATAGGCAAATATTGGTTGGTAACAGAGTTGTAGACATGTGGGCCCGAATAGGCTACCGAGTGATATGGTAGGATCAAGAACGATCGGGAGCTTTTAGATAAAATTAGATAGGCATATGGACAAGATAGCTTGGGTGTGAGGGGGATCTGCCAGGTGTGGGTCAAACGGCGGTCTGCAGACCCGTTTTCCCGTGTTGACCTCTGACCGTATTAGTGAGGTTGGTCTTCATGGTATTAGCGTGTTGGGCCTATAATTGGTCCTTGTAATTGGGGTTGGATGTGATAGGGATCTGCCTTGTGTGGGCCAATCGGCTTTCTGCAGACTCCCATTTTCTTATGTTCTTATTTAATAAATAAAATTAAGTTCAAGGTAAGGAGAAATTGTGGATTATAGTGGCATAAGATATATAATATTCTATTTGATTTCGAGCATGTGTAGTATTCTTAAACTGGTGTAGACTATTAGGCCCTTATTGCTACTAGACAAACCCCATATTGTTTGTGGTAATGACTATAGTTTTGTGGAACATTCCTAGCCAATCATTATAATCCGCGAGTTGTGGTAATTGCATGGAGATGTACTGAAGCATATTTACAGTACTCTCATTGCAACTACAACAACTATTGTATCGTATTGACCTACTAGTAATACGGCAAAGCTATTGTAATTATCAAGGACAATGATGGGGTTTTACTAGTAATTAGGGCCTAAGGCTGGGGCGAGGGATACGCAACAATAAATATGGTCACAAAGGTACACACAAGAGATACAGTGGGGAGAGGAGAAAGAGTTATGGCAAACTCGTTTAACAGTAACATTACTAGAACACCTCGTCTTCGATATCTCTGGGGTTGGAATGCACTCCATTGGTCCTGATATGATACATCATAAACACAGGTCTTCGTCCCCAGTCTTGTGTGTGTGGTTTAAATACGACATGTGTGATCAATGAATAGATAAGTTGTGATATTGTACTGTATGGATATTTACAATAGATTATGTGGACTACATGGGTGACAGTATGCCGTACTTTGCCGGTAATATAGACTACAATGTTGGTAATAAAAACATAATGTAAGAACATGGTACAGACCTTCTCCAGACGAATACGGTGGTCCCAGGGCATAATATCTGTAGGGCTGGGACCTGTGGCATGAGGCAGGTAGAGGCAGCCTCCCATGTCTCTGATCAGTACTTCATGCAGCCTCCAGTGGTGAGCCTCTAGGGCAGTGTGAAGCGCATCAACACAAGGGATGTCAGCTCCTGCCTCGTGAAGGAAAAACGCAGTGACTGGACAGTTAGCACGGACAGCCTCCACCATAAGGTTGGTGAGATCCTCTGTCTCACTAGGAGGCCAACAGGTCAGCCAAGGAGTCTCTCCAACAAGATCAAGTTGCATTTTGAGTATTCCAATATACAATGCAGAAAAATATTCCACACGTCCCATTTCCATACTTAAGACACAGTGGAATTCCTGTAATTATAAATATAAATATTTAAATAATGATTAAGTAAATTTTGACACAATCTTCTTTACTCATTCACACTACAAAACCAAATGTCTCACAAACCTCATCTGTCACAGGAATGGAGACAATTATTTATAAAAATTGGTTTAGCATTGATTTCAGTGATACAATATTATTGATTTCCCTTAAGTCCTTTTCCCACCTTCAAGAATCAATCGTCAACATGTCCTGATCTGAAATATTAGGTGTATCTTGATAAAATGACCCCTCTGTGCTACGGCATAGATACCAAATGGTACAAAATTCCTACTATAAACCTATGGCGCAGACACAAAACACTACAAATCTCTAGAAATTGCTACGATAACTGATAAATTCAAATTTCAATGGCCATTAACTGTCCACAATGACCTATGGTGCACCTAAGATTACCTAAGAACTAATAAAAAAAACTTATGAACAGCTATAGAAGATCACACTATGCTACAAAATATGCTCCAGAACATTCCATAATTGCAAGAAATAATTTTGTATTGTAATAAAAATGGCTTTTCAATTAAACTTTCCAAATACAATTACTGTAATAAATCATTATCAGATGTGTCAAAAATCTCAAAATGCGGTACAAAGTATCTAAGGTGAACGAAGATGGGCTACTATTGGCTACGATCCACTACTGGAACAGGCTTTCCATTAGTGGTTCGTAATGCAAATCACCAAACTTGGTTTCCACGCCAAAATGTTTACCCACCACGTTTCACTGTGATACTGTACGACGTTCCAAGATGTTCCCCGAACCTAATACCGATTAGTGTACGAATAGACCACAGACACCGCATTGTGACATGTCAGCGTGTGATTCTTGACCATATCAGCATCTGATACATGACGGTGGGAAATCCCCTTTAGCTAGATACCATTAATCACCATTCCAAATAGAGATGTTCACATTAGGCTACGTTACCTAACAATAAGTCATAATTGTGTGATTGATGGCTAGATACTGTAGAAATTGGGGTCGTCCAATATTATTGTCAGGGCTAAAAATAACCATCCAAAATGTTTACTGTTTCTACCTTTTGATTTGGGATTCCCTTGATAAAAATGTAAGGTTCTGCATGGCCTCAATACACACTAACAACTCATTTCATGCTATTAATCACAATAATATAAAACAAACATTGCATAATAGAGGGCGTTACTATTGACAAAGTAGAGTCTATTACCGAATTTAAATTTCATTAGTGTCTATTAAGAATTTGCCAAAAGAAAATGGATGGGGACAAAAGAATCTAGTTTCCTTTAATGCACAGAAAACCAAGTACATTCAATTTTCTAACCGACAGAATCTCACTGACTCCCATATATTTTGTAATGATGTAAATATTCCCACTTCCCCTAGTATTGACATTCTCGGTGTAACATTAACTACTAACTTGAGCTGGACACATTATGTTAGAAGCATTGCTAAGAATGCCTCTAAAAAACTGGGACTCCTGTACAGAGTTCGAGAATTCTTCACTGACGAGCAGTTGGCCGTGATATATAAAAGTCATGTGCGTTCTAAGATGGATTACTGTTCACCTCTGTGGGGTGGAAGTGGAGTGGTTGCATTGAGGCAGTTGGACAAAATTCAAAATAAAGCTATTAGATTAATCAATAACCCTGCAATCACACAGGACCTTCCTACATTATCCATACGAAGAAACGTTGCATCCCTTGCATTATTCTACAGATATTTTCACAGCAATTGTTCCGAGGAACTTGCTTCAATTGTGCCGCCTCTCCACATCTTCCCCCGTAGAACTAGGGCAGCTGAGAGCGCCCATGAATTTACACTTTCTCCTCCACAATGCAGGACTTCTGCTTATCAGAATTAATTTATCCCCAGAGCTACTACTCTTTGGAATTCACTTCCCTCGAATTGCTTTCCACAAACTTACAATCTACAAATGTTTAAATCCAGTTGTTACAAACATTTTATGAATGGAGGATGCCTTTAGGCACATGGACCTTTTTGTTTTATCTGTGTTTTTCCTTCCTCCGTTCATTGTCTCTTTAAAAAAACAAAAAAAAACAAAAAAAAAAAAAACATTGTACTGGTTATAGAGAACACATAATTTTTCAAATATATCCTATGGACTAAACTCATTAGTATAAAAAAAAAAAAAATTATCTTCGGAAAACATTTAGTAAAACACTGGGTATGACTGTTCATCTTGGGCCGACCCTCAGCCTATTCCTGAGGATTGGTGCTACAAAAACAACAATAATAAAATAAATACAAATATTAAATAATAAAAGATCATAAATAAATAAATAACAATATATTTGATAGTAATACAGCCCAGACTATCTAGCTATATAATCACGCCATTTAGTGGTGTGAATTCGTATGAATAAACCTTAGACAAGTGTAGAGTTAATGACGATTGTTACGACCGGGACTACGAATAAAACAAGGGCACTCAATGATTGGACTAGTAATAGGGCACTATGCAACAACGGTACGCGAGATCCAAACCCTCGAACTTATGTGCCGGCGAACAAAACACCTATACCCTCCAGGGTTAATCTGCGATAACGGGGTATCCTTAACTGGGCATAAATGTACTCTACTTCAGGCTAACCGACACTGGTATAGCCTGATAACAAACAAGATGCAAGTTACGTTAAAATGCATAAAAAGGAATCTATGGAAAGATCAATTAAATCACTGCAAGATTTAATACAATAAAAAGATGCTTCAATACAGTTACTCTAAACAACAATAAACTCTTCACTCCTATCTGAAAGAAAGTAAAGTATAGTCCTACAGCACAGACCTGGAAACTTCTGAAGAAAGTCTGATGCTCATAAGATGCTCGTACTGATCTTGAACTATATAAAGGCAGGAGGCAGGACACCACACGTGTAAATCGAATACACAAAAAGATAGGACATATAATGTTAACCGACACGAGAATACTATAAATGCGCAACTGTAGCAATGCTCGACACTAAAAGAAGTACTTCCTCATCAACAAAACAGTCTGCTATGGTTGTGCGGCTCAACAACAACCTAGACTAATAAATGCTGTGAATAATAATGCGTACATATCAAAGAGCTTATATTAAATACTAACAAGTGTCTACTCGATTGATAATGTCTAGCTGGGATACTCTAGGTAAGGAACTGGGGTTGAGCAAGACAGGCTCGTAGCCTAGCGATGTCCTTAAGACTGCATCCTTTAAGTTACGTTAATTGACTAGGGAGCTCTCTTGATAGATCCAGATCACATGTATCTGGTTCTATCCTGGCGACCCTCTGAAGACAAGCAAAGAGGCAGCAAAGTGTGGAACTGGTACAGGCCAAAACCCTCAGTCAACACAATGCTGCACTCGCAAAGGGCGCAACCGAAAAGACAACCCAGGCTACCACAGGACCGGTCGAAGTCGTGTAGGTATAAGCAAACCGTACACACATCGGAGACAACGACTACAGTTACGTTATCCCAGTCTAGCATTAAATAAAAGAGCAGAAACACTAGATCAATAATGGAGACACACAAAGTTCTTAACCTATACTAACTAAGAACCCTCAAACCTATTCTAAGTACATGTAAATATCTCTGAGGACGGCGCATGCAATACAATGGGCCGGCTATGAAAACCGTATGCAGAACCCAAGGGGAGTGTTGTGTAGTTAATAAAGGTTAGAGTATGGAAAGAGAGAATCGAGGGAGAGAAACAGTGATAAAGGGGGTGATCGGGAGAGAGTATGCAAAGGGATGTTAGAAGCCCGCGCGCTAAGCCTGTCCTGACGAGGACAGCTCATGGAGGAGGCAAATTACACAGGAGCCCGCAAAGGCGCAATGGTCGGCCAATCACGGGCCGAGACGTCACAAGACAGCAGGTGTCACGTGACACAGCAAGACACGCCGTCCAATGGCGAGCGAGAGGTAGGAATTCACCCGTACATACAGACACGCACTACCTCCTCGCTCTGAAAGTCTTTCTCATTCACACGCTGGTACTATTATCACTACTGTTGATATAAAATATAACCCGTTGTCACAGACGAAAACAAAGACCACCACTGGACTGTCTGTGACAATGCGATTACTAGGAAAGAAAGAACAACATTCTCTGATAACTGTAGCCCATTTCGATGTCCCTGGCAAGTGCTAGTGGCTAACGAGAGGCGATTCTGATAATGCTGGTAGACGTCACATCCCGCCCAAGATATGGGACGCTCAACATTAGGCGAGCACCATATCTGACAAGGCAGAATGCCCACAAGACCCGCCACACCTAGCCACTCCACCAGAATTGAAATGCAAAGCTCAATCTTAAATAAAACAACATATTAGCATAAAGAAAATCTTACAACCCCTCCCAAACACAATAGTATAATTTAGCCTGCTATGCTCCCTGAGCGAGCTTCACAGAGCCCATCCTACTAAGTGAAAGACAGGTTCAACTTAGGACTTTAGCAATAACATTGGCAACTTACAATTAACTATAAAAAAGAAAGAGTTTTTATGTGATTTTTGATTATTTTTAATAGTGTTATTGGCGGCTTTGCACTACAGGGGCAAGCCTAATTTTTTCTCTACTCTCACACACACACTGACTGAACGGCGAGGGTTCTCCTTAGGACATACCCTCCCGTGACAAACAATCAGCCAAAACATTATCAGCACCCTTAACATGCCACACATCCAACTTGTGTTCCGGCAGCAAAACAACACCTGGCACTGATAAACTGCCCAGTTCATCACAAGACTGGCACTTCTCTTCGCTCTTTCCGGCAACGGGACCTGCCAAAAACCTTTCACTAGTTCTACCTTCGTGATAAGTGATGCAGCCCCGATGCGGTCTATGGTATTGTCAACTCTAGGTAAAGTATAGGCGTCTGTCAGGGATAATGCACACACACTCTTGCAATCAACATGCACACGGATCTTGCCACTTAACACAGGTTGCAAAGTTACAGGCAACGACCACTCACGATATTCCTTATCCCTCAGACCCTTCGTCAACATGTAGTCCAGCTCTGCTTTTACAACAGGCTGTCGAGTAGGATTTATACGGTAGGGAGCCACTTTGAGCCTTGCACTGTCTCCAGCCTCCATGTCGGATTCTACCCCGTACATCAGGCCTGGAGAATGAACAAACATGCGGATGTACTGCCACAGCCTACTAAACAACTTCTCTTGACGCTTAGGAACAAGAGGTTGCAACTTATCTCGACGAACAACATGCTCATTGCCCTCCCACAACCCAGCCGAGACCACAGTTTCTACACTATAGGCTCCCTCCTTCTCCACCTTTGTCCCTAGAACAGCCAGGTAACGAGAGGGACAATCTGTATCACCTGTGCAGTCACTCCCACAGTTCATAATTGCTAATGTTCCCCCACCGATACCGTACATGAGCACCCCCGCATTCCTTGCAACTACATCTGTCTGCACAGCATCACCGCCTTCAGCGACATGGCCAGATACAGTCGGTCTATGGTAGGGCTGTTGCATATTACTAGAGCAGCATTGGGAGGCTATGCGACTACCGGGCGCATCCACTCCACAGCCAACCTCACCAATCTGCTCAATGTCCTGGTTCTGACCACTACCCTGACCTGTCACCCATGCCAAAGCCTCGTCGCCCACCTTGAACCACTGAAACAACGAGGCCAACGGTCTACTCACACTCAAGTGACCTGTCAGCGGAAGCTCGTGCACCGCAAGAGTTGTGAGGCCTGGGTGCTCGGCACAAACAGTGGGGTATGAACCGAGCGGGTGCTGGAGCGCTGCACACTGCTGCTCAGGCAGGTGCTCTAGCGCTTCCACAGCCACCTGGCTCGTGTCCCCCGCCCACTGCTCCACCGAGACATGACAATCCCAACTTTCCTCCACCTGTGCCCCACTGCCCCCCTCTCCTTCTCCACCTTGGCTGCTGCAGACCAACACAGGGACAGTAAGCTGCTCAGGTGGTTGCCTCACAAACTCCATTAACAGGTTCACATGACATGCTTCCCCATCCTCGAGTTCAATCGCACCGTTACTACACTTCTGAAGCTCAGGATCATCTATCTGCAGCCGACAGATATCCGAAGGAGCCAATCTATCTAAGTGCTCCCGGAGCAACTTATGGCCTTCCCCGATACTGGACTGTTTGATCCTATCTTGCTTAAGTGTGTAACGTTGCTGTCTCTGGAGTTTTCTCACGCCCTACCTCCTCACCAAGTGTGACAGGTTCTGGGGCCACTCCGGACCTAAACGTTGGTGCTAATACTGAGTCGCCAAGAAGAGCCGCTGGATCAAAACTCACAAAACTTCTCCCAACTTTAGCTTTCTTCTTCCGACCGTTCCTCCGCTGGTCTAGAGACTGAGGAATAGGCTGTGACACCTTAGATGCACGAGATCGGGTGACAACATACGCCATCTGCTGTAATTGACACCTCTCGACCAACTCCTGCCCCTCCCTACTCACGTCGGCCGCCCTCTCGGCTACGACTAAGGGTGGAACCTCAGAAGTAGGCACCGCAAAGTCGTTGCCGAGAAGAAGGTCGACGCCCTCTACTGGCAGTTTCTCTACGATTCCAACATCTATCTCTCGTGTCAGACCATTGTTACGATCCAGGTTCTCAAAGACACAGGGCTCTTCAACATTGGACTAGATAATGGCAAAATGCAACAACGGTAACACTAGATCCAACCCCTGCCTTAAACACTGGAAAACAAAACACCATTACCGCCCTGAGTCGTGCCTGGACAACGAGGTATCCTATGACTCGGTAACTTGTGCACACACACTAGGCTGACGCTCAATGAAACAGCCTATTCTCAAACAGTAAAAGATTACTCGATTATGTTACACAAAGAAAAGATAGTTAACGTGATTAATTAACGTTACGGTAGAGACTCAAATAACTGGCACTCCTGTATTAAAGAAAGTGCAATGCTAGTCCTGCAACATCAACTGGAAACTTCTGAAATAAGTCTGATGCTGGGAAGATGTTCGTAAAGAATCTTGAACAATTATAATGCAGAATACGGGTCACAATAAATGCTAGGACATACAGTAATAATAGGCAGGCGAATAATAAAGACTGCGCAAAGGTAGTAATGCTCGACAACTAAAGTAATGCTTCGTGACACAACGCAACAGCCTACTAGGGTTGTGCAACTCAACAACAACCTCGGCTCAAAAGTGCAGTGAATAATAATGTTGCATACATATAATAATGGGGGCTTATCTCTAACCAGTGTCTGCTCAGTTAATAAAGTCTAGCTGGGGTATCAAGGCAGGGCAACAATGGGTGAGCATGCGGCTCGTAGCCTAACGTTGTCCGAAGGTGGTATAATGAAGATTACATTATATGACGGGGATGCTCTCTTGATAAATCTAGGTCTCTAGTACCTAGTTCTATCCTGGTGATCCCTCAAAAGTCGACACAAAGAGGCAGCACTATGTTATGAGGGATAGGCTATGGCCCTCTCACAGCACAGCGCTGTGCTCGCAAAGTAAACCCACCCGAAGACAACTTAGGCTCCCACAGTACCTGTCGATGTCGTGCAGGGCTTAGCTAACACTGCACACATCGGAGACAACGACACAGTAACCTTACCCCTAGTCTAGCTTTAGATAACCAAGCAGAATCATTCAACACCTTGCCAGGGAGACATATACCGGTCTACAACCTTCCCGAGAGAGGACACATACGGAAAAGTCCGTCTCTCTAACCCTCAATAAAGCATAATACCTCCTTAACCTAATACATGGAAATATCTGAGAGCTTCGCGTACAAAACGACTGGTCGACGGTGAACGTCTATGCTGAAACCAGAAGGGATGTTGAGTTTAATAAAGATTAGAGAATGAGAAAGGAGAAGTCGAGAGAGAGAAATAGTATGCAAAGTGGCGAGTATGGGGGACAGAATTGCAAAGGATGTAGGCGATACGCGTGTCAGGCAAGCTCTGAGCTGGTAAAAAACAGGAGGCCGCGACGGGAAGGGACTAGTTGACCATCCGGCCGCCAACGCCGTCAGCGCCCAAGCGAGCCGCGTCATAGCTCACCCCGCTGCCAGGTGTACTCCCTCACCCTCTCTCGCTCGCCTCCCACACAAGCAACATTTATATTATAGCGAATATAAAATATAAGGCGCGGTCACAGACCAAAACAAAGACCATTTCTAGACTGTCTGTGGCAACACGACACTAATTACATAAAGCAGATCATTCTAGGACAACTGTAGCCCATCCCCCCATCCTGGCGAGCGCTAGCGAGCTGCAATGCCCCACGCAACCATTCTGCTAGCACCGGGAGGCGTCACACCATCAACCTCCAGCTCCACTCGAACCAACGGGTATGACCGTGTAGCATTAATATCCTGCACCACAACTACCCGTGCTGTGTTTATAGGTTGGCCTGTAAAGTTTTTCATCAGAGTCTGGGATGCACCTGTATCATGCAACAACTCCAACCCATGCTTGCAACCAGCCCAACTCGCGCAGCCACGCCCTCTATGGTCGCAAAAAGCATCGCGGACAGGTTTCGAGCCTTCCGGACACTCCTTCACTGGCTGTGCCCCCGCATCTGACATATCACCCCGGGTAAATGCAGAAGACCTCGGAGACACCCCAATGTTGCTAGCCAAAGACACGACTGCTGTAGGTTGGTTACCTAGGGCAGGAACGTGCAAAATGCCCCTTTTTATGACACTTAAAACACTCTACTTCACCCTTGGACTTCCCCTGAGGTGGGGAAGGGCCCTGACCTTTCTTAAACAGGACGGTTTTTGGTTTGTGATCAAAATTAGTATCATTGCTCATACTTTTGTTATTAAATGTTGCATCACTGACTCGGGGGGGGGGGGGGGTGGAGTGTTGCGCCCCTTGTTAACTGCATCGGTCCGTTGTGCAGACCCGCACCCATGAATCAGCGATAATCTCAGGTCAGCCAACTCAGCTGCCTTTTGTAGAGTTTTAGGTTGTTTCTCTTTGAGGTTCAAAGTCAGGACGCCGCCTGTGCATTTAAAATAATTGCTCTAGAAGGAATAACTGCTCAAGCTCTTCGAACGTCGTCACCTTCTCTGACCTCAGCCAATTTCTCAAAGCATCAGACAGTTCCCGGGCATGTTCTAGAAAAGTGCACTCACGACCCTTCGTAACACCCCGAAACTTCAACCTATATGTCTCTGGTTGTAACTCGTAGCCCGCAGAACAGCTTCCTTCAATACCTCATAATCGATGTGCAAGACTCCAAGGGCAACGCATCATATGCCCTGAGTCCTTTGCCAACCAACCTAGAGGAAACAAGGGCTGCCCACTTAACCTCGGGCCATTGGTGCTCCCGGCACTTCTTCTCAAAACGCAGGGAAAACTCGGTGACACCCGTCTCGTCAAATGCAGGGACTAACTTAAGAAGGTGCGATAAAGACTGATCAAGACCTCGATTCCCAGAACCGAGACGCTGCCCTGTCGACTCCACCCGAGACTTCTCAAGCTCTATGTCTGCACAGTACTTCGTAGCCTCAACCTGAAGCTCAGCCTCTCTCTGCTTGAGCTCATTCTCACACTTATACTTGAGCTCAGCCTTTCGCTGCTGCTGCTCGAGCTCAAGTTTGGCAAGCTCGAGCCGAAACAACATCTCGGCAAACAAACCCTGAGGAGGGGGTGCTACTATTGGGGACCCACCCCGTGAATCACCTAGAGGCATACCCAACCGCCAGCGGGCATCGGCCTGCGGGAATGTACCCGGCTCCGGAGCCCGAGGGGGCACCATGGTAGGAGTCGAGCGGAATGGGGGCTGGGCCGAAAGTGCCCCAGCTCCCGCTCTACCCGAAGCCCCACGCACCCCACCGAGCACACAGGTAACCAGCTCACTTCTCGACAAACCGCTAGTACCGGGAAACCCTAAGACCGTGGCTACACAAGGCAGTCCGTACCGGTCTAGCCCCGACACACGATCCGCTGACACAGGCTCCTCCAAAAATATCCGCGCATCCTCCTCATTGTTCACCACCCGAACGCCGCTTAACAACTCCACCTTCTCCACCTCCTCGCCTGCTTCCCGTACTGTGTCCTCACTGTGCACTGATCCGTCGTTCGACAGTGTCCACCGGAAATCCTCAACGTTTATAAAAAAAAAGTGCCTAAACTCTTATGTAGCACTATTCACTCAAAAAATGCTTGAAGACAACTCAAGTGCTATACTACGTTCCCCCAAAAAAATCCAACGTGTCCAAAATATTCCTCAAAAAACAAATGTCCAAAAATCCTGCAATTATTTCTTAGTTCACTAAATCCTAGACTAAGGTCGCCATTTGTTATGACGACTAAGATAAGATACTAGGCAAGGTCGCCATTTGTTACGACCAGGACTACGAATAAAACAAGGGCACTCAATGATTGGACTAGTAATAGGGCACTATGCATCAACGGTACACTAGATCCAAACCCTCGAACTTATATGCCGGCGAACAAAACACCTATACCCTCCAGGGTTAATCTGCGATAGCGGGGTATCCTTAACTGGGCATAAATGTACTCTACTTCAGGCTAACCGACACTGGTATAGCCGGATAACAAACAAGATGCAAGTTACGTTAAAATGCATAAAAAGGAATCTATGGAAAGATCAATTAAATCACTGCAAGATTTAATACAATAAAAAGATGCTTCAATACAGTTACTCTAAACAACAATAAACTCTTCACTCCTATCTGAAAGAAAGTGAAGTATAGTCCTACAGCATAGACCTGGAAACTTCTGAAGAAAGTCTGATGCTCATAAGATGCTCGTACTGATCTTGAACTATATAAGGCAGGAGGCAGGACACCACACGTGTAAATCGAATACACAAAAAGATAGGACATATAATGTTAACTGACACGAGAATACTATAGATGCGCAACGGTAGCAATGCTCGACACTAAAAGAAGTACTTCCTCATCAACGAAACAGTCTGCTATGGTTGTGCGGCTCAACAACAACCTAGACTAATAAATGCTGTGAATAATAATGCGTACATATCAAAGAGCTTATATTAAATACTAACAAGTGTCTACTCGATTAATAATGTCTAGCTGGGATACTCTAGGTAAGGAACTGGGGTTGAGCAAGACAGGCTCGTAGCCTAGCGATGTCCTTAAGACTGCATCCTTTAAGTTATGTTAATTGACTAGGGTGCTCTCTTGATAGATCCAGATCACACGTATCTGGTTCTATCCTGGCGACCCTCTGAAGACAAACAAAGAGGCAGCAAAGTGTGGAACTGGTACAGGCCAAAACCCTCGGTCAACACAATGCTACACTCGCAAAGGACGCAACTGAAAAGACAACCAAGGCTACCACAGGACCGGTCGAAGTCGTGTAGGTATAAGCAAACCGTACACACATCGGAGACAACGACTACAGTTACGTTATCCCAGTCTAGCATTAAATAAAAGAGCAGAAACACTAAATCAATAATGGAGACACACAAAGTTCTTAACCTATACTAACTAAGAACCCTCAAGCCTATTCTAAGTACATGTAAATATCTCTGAGGACGGCGCATGCAATACAATGGGCCGGCTATGAAAACCGTATGCAGAACCCAAGGGGAGTGTTGTGCAGTTAATAAAGGTTAGAGTATGGAAAGAGAAAATCAAGGGAGAGAAACGGTGATAAAGGGGGTGATCGGGAGAGAGTATGCAAAGGGATGTTAGAAGCACGCGCGCCAAGCCTGTCCTGACGAGGACAGCTCCTGGGGACCCTCATGGAGGAGGCAAGTTACACAGGAGCCCGCAAAGGCGCGATGGTCGGCCAATCACGGGCCGAGACGTCACAAGACAGCAGGTGTCACGTGACACGTCCAATGGCGAGCGAGAAGCAGGAATGCACCCGTACATACAGACACTCACTACCTCCTCGTTCTGAAAGTCTTTCTCATTCACACGCTGGTACTATTATCACTACTGTTGATATAAAATATAACCCGTTGTCACAGACAAAAACAAAGACCACCGCTAGACTGTCTGTGACAATGCGATTACTAGGAAAGAAAGAACAACATTCTCTGATAACTGTAGCCCATTTCGATGTCCCTGGCGAGCGCTAGTAATAATAATAATAATAATAATCGTCTGGTTACTTATATAGCACCCGTATCTCCTCCTTCGAGGATTCACAAGCGCTTGGCTTTCTTTAGTCTACCAGAGACCATTACCCATCCCCCTTGCTCATGGGGAGATGGTAACCGCAGGCTATATCCCAGAAAAACTTTTCAATCTGAGCGGGAATTGAACGCGAGACCTTCAAGATGGGATTCAGGCACGCTATCAACTGAGCCAGCCGGACGGCGAGAGCTAACGAGAGGCGATTCTGCCAACGCTGGTAGACGTCACACGATGCATAACTCACCTGCCGTGGAAAGTTTGCTTAGTGTAGCTATAATGTGGCATACCTTAATGTAGAACGTGACTGGAGTTTCTATAATTGACAAAATCATTTCAGGGAGGACACTATATTTTAGGTACCATAACTGAGACTTCTTTACAGACAGGTCAATATCTTGTTAGTTATGGCAAGGTAAACATCTTACATATTGCTCTCCCTGAACATATTACTTATAATAACTCTCAAGGAATCAGTCCCAGATTACCTAGATATAACAAATCCCCACATTTACCTGGTATATAATGACCCTTTATTATACATGTTTAATATACGCTATTGTCTTATGCAAATATATACAAGAAGCTCTACTGTTATCCATTATCCTTATTTGAGAGAATAACCAACTTACCATTCATTAAACATATTGTTTGTAGGTCAAACATACACTAAAGACCATACATATTACACGATTACATTGAGCGTGAAATACAAGGAAGCTAAAAGGGACACAACATGATTCCAGTTTTAATTGTGTATGCCTTTATATAGATCATATTCAAATACTTATTTAGATGCTGCTTGTTATATTCCAGACAGCTACTACCGGTTTTAACCATGATATAACATTTACTCTGCTTGAAGGGAAAGGTATATGCTTCGTGTATTTGAAGTCCAATTCATTCAGAAAGATAGCCACTTGAAGTGGATTTTATAAATAACATGGGATGAAATGAGAATGGAGAGATAGGTATGTGAAGTTAATCAAAGAGGTAACATTAATGGCTAAACTTAGGTGAAGATGTACAAGTCTGTGAGCTTGGATGATTTTACGCGGAAGGGTAGACCTAGAAAGGCAGTGGATCAGGGATTACAGTTTGATCTCAAATAAAATTAAATCAAGAAGATAACCTCGGACAAGCCTGCCTGGAGTGGAATTAGGATGTGACACTGAAACCGTACCTCTTTTGGAAAACTTGTTTTATAAAGTGAATGTATGTACTGTATGCCCTGTATGTACACTTGTACAGTACCTGTTTGTCTGTTTGTGTTACTCATGTAAGTGATGTGTATTAGTTGGGGAAATAAGTTTGAATCTTAACTTTTCAAAAAAATTATCAGAACAAATATATATACAAAAAAGTACAAACCAATCATAACTACCACTGAACTTTGAACTCACCTTCGTAATCAAGCAGTGAACATTGGAGGTTGTATTGGGTGAGTTCCATGCCAGTTGAAGGAGGTTGAGGCCATGGGAGGTGAAGGTGATGGAGGCACCAGCAGCCAGCAGGAGGCTGACTATCCTATGACGGTCGGTGGTGACAGCCAGCTGAAGGGCATGGACTGACTGACTGCCCAGCGGCTCCAGGGGTGCTCCACCACACAACAGTTTGGTAACAGCGTCCACCAGGTCCCCTGAGACCACCACCTCCAACAGCTCTGTATACAGCCTCTCCTGCAGCCGAGGGTCCTGAGGATATTATAAGTTAATGCCTTCAGTATGATGCCGTCTCTCTAACTATTTATCTGGTTTTATTAAAACGATTATATTCCGCTTAAAAAGTACCACTAACACTATAGGGGGGGGGGGGGACCTTCTCAAGTTTCCATATGTGTGGCCACAGACTCCTAAGCATATACATTCGTCTTAATTAACCTGGATATAACTAAAGGAAGAGTCATACAATATTGAGAGGGTTAAGATACGATGAAACGCACAACAGCTGGGACACAGCCTCCACTGAGGCATAAAACCAGAAATTTCTATTTTGTTGCCATCGATTTACTCAGGCCCAATCCCCACTTTTCCTATTTTTTTATTTTTTATTTTTTATAGTTGTTTTATTTTATTCATTTATATATGTTTTTTTTTTCTTCTTTTTTTTTTGGGGGGGGGGGGCCGACTCAAGACAGAGCAAGAACAGGGACAACACAAAACACAACAGAAAACAACGAACACAAAAACAAAACACAAATTCACACACATCTAGGTCATCCAGGAGAAGACTCAGATACCAGGATCACCAAGGTCCCTCCAGCACTCCCCCGACCACCCGGAGAGGTTCCGATCTCGGCAGGCAGACATGCAGCGAAGCCCTACCACCACAAGCCCGCCCACCACACTTCCAGGCGCACCTTTCATATTAAACGTCTCCCCAGGCCAGGCGCCTGATGGACTATTATCTAGTCCAACTTGCGCCCGACCCCTTCCCAAAAATGACCACATGTTCACTCATCTATTCACAAGCATTCTCCATTCATTCCTGTTTATTACCACTTATCTTGCCTGATCTACAATATAGACATTCCTCTATCATCCAAAGCTTGCCTTACACAGTCTCTCCATCTCAATGGGGGTCTTCCTGCCCTTCTATATCCCCTTGTATCTGACTCACATATTCTCTTTGTAAGCCTTTCATCTTCCATTCGTTCAACAAAACTATACCAGCTCAGCACCCTTCTGTCCACTCTGGCTGACAAATGTTCCTGCTGCCCCACTCTCCTACATAATATCTTCATTCCTCAATCTGTCTCTAACGAGTAACTCCGCACATACTTCTCAAGCAGCTCATCTCCATCACATCCAGCTTTCTTCTCTCCTTTCCCTTCAGAGCCTATGTCTCAGCACCATACATAACTGTTGGCACAACAATTCCTTGATACATTGCACTTTTTACTCTCATTCCGAGATTGTTCGTCTTCCACATACCTCCCATTGCTCCGAAAACCTTCCTTCCTTCACACACTCTCTGATTTACCTCCATTTCCATACCTCCACTCCTGTGTATTGTTCCTCCTAGATATTTAAAACACTCTACTTGATCCAATATTTCCCCATCCACTTCCAGCCTCACATCCACATCCACCCTACGTTCACTCCTATTACAATCCATGACTTTACTTTTATTGACATTCACCTTCAGTTTCCTCCTTCCACAAACCACACCAAACTCTTTGACTACCCACTGCAGTTTCTCTTCAGAATCCGCCACAAACTCTGTGTCATCAGCAAACAGCAACTGATTCAACTCCCAATCTCTACCATTCTTTCCTACTAAACCCAATCCTCTTCCCAAAGTTCTCATTTTCACCTCCCTCACCACACCACCCATAAACATATTAAACAGCCATGGTGACATTACACAACCCTGTCGCAAACCTACCTTTACCTCAAACCATTCACTCAACTCGCCATTTCCTACTCTAACACATGCTCTGCTCCCTTCATAAAAACTCTTAACTGTTTCTAACAAATTTCCTCCAATTTCATAAATATTTAACACCTTCCACATAGCTTCACGATCCACACGATCATACTCTTTTTTCAAATCCATAAAAGCCCAACATATCTCCCTGTGCCTCTCTAAATATTTCTCGCACAACTGTCTTACTGCAAACATCTGATCCACGCACCCTCTTCCCCTCCTAAAACCGCACTGTTCATCTCCTATTGCAACTTCCGTACACTTTATTATCCTCTCTATCAACACCCTGCCATACAGCTTTTCAACCACTGACAATAAACTAATACCTTTATAACTTGAACACTCCTGCCGATCTCCCTTCCCCTTATACAATGGCACAATGCATGCACTCTTCCAGTCAATTGGTACCATTGACACAGCAAAGCACACATTGAAAAGTCTCGCCAACCAATCTATTATCACATCTCCACCCGTCTTTATACACTCCACAGCAATACCATTCAAACCTGCTTTTCCCGCTCTCATTTGTTTCACTGCTTCTTTCACCTCATTTTCCTCAATCCTTTCATTCATTTCCTGCTACCTGGGTGGCCTGGGTAACCTATCTCCATCAACCACTACTTCAATCACTACTTCTCTTGCATTTAACAAAGATTCAAAATACTCGGCATATCTTTTCCTCACTTCAACTGGTTGCAATAGTAATTCTCCATTTGCATCTTTCACTGACTTTCACTTTCACTCTTTTACTGACTTACCAGAGATTTACTTAATAAATTCAACTCAAACTTAATTATTACAACCGGTTTTCGACATGTTCAGCAACTCAACCACATAGCTGCTTAACTACATAGCTATTGTCTATATTTTCATCTTGAAAAATATATCCCCTATTAGCTGAATTCTCGTTCTTAAATGAAACAATAGGACCACATTGTTTCGGAATAATATTACAATGTTTGTTTACAATAAACAACACATTTTGCTATTACCTTTTGCTTATTTAACCGAGTAAACAAGTATGAAGATATGGCAATTTTCCGTCACCAAATAAATACAGATTATATTTACCTAAACCTAAGACTCAACATGCCATTACACGCACTATTTTATTTGTAGCAACAACTACAGCCTGGTAAAACACGATTGTCTATTTCTGTCGATCTCTCTGTTGACAGACACCTTGATCCCTGGCGGGTGGCCATAACTGAATCGCCACCATGATTATATTGGCATCCCTCAGCCCAACACAATCACTGCCACTCATATGCCTATCAGCTTCATCCCTCCATCTGACTCTTGGTCTGCTCTCCCTTTTTACCCATCCACCTCACTCTCATACACTCTTTCATTCAGTATCTCACCATATGTTGTATAATACAGATTCAAGCGAGAAAAGAAAAGAAATATGCAATTATGAGTAAAATATCTTCTATTGCCATGGGTTTTGTTATGCAGCAATGGCACTGCATGATGCGGTTTTCATCATAATTAAATTAAGTCTGTTGAACAATCTAAGAAAAATAATAGGGGAAAATCTAAGTAGTGTATAATGGGCATGGTATCAATAATTCATATTTACACCAACAAATACTTTGTAGCTTTCATTATCTTCTCGTGGCGATGAGTTGGATATTACCAAGATCGCTAAACCGCATAAGTAACCCATGGCCATGGGAAAATAATGAGATTTACAGCAGAGTGTGTATTGTCTACAATATTGATGTCATGTTTCAATACACACTAGACCTGTTACCTATCCCTTTCAATTAGAGAATTAATGTTGGCTAAAATTGCAGAATACGTAAATGTATCTGGCGTAAATGGAGGTGAGGAAGGGTTCCTTACAGGAAACGAAGAAATATACAGAGGAGTGGTTGAATTAAAAATAACTATATATAAACATTGCAGAGTTTAATGGATCATAGCCACAATGATATAATGAGCAACAGTTTTTACTAGGTATCTCATAATCATTAATTTATGTTAAACAATAAAACTTGTGAGACAATATTGGTAGTTAAGGTTGTATTTTTGTGTTTTTATTATTCTACTTTGGCTATCACTAATGATTTTATGTTGATTGAAGAGGACTTGCACATATCAGACAGGTACAAATTCTAAGTAAACACAGTAACTGCCACTGATCCTTTCTAAACAGTTCAACCAAAATCTTTGAAGAAGAAGAGTAGATTGATGTGCTATCAAAAAATCATTATCATTTATAATTAACTGTTACATTTATTACCGAAAACGTTGATTCAGTGTTTTTTGTACAGGTGTGGTTAAGAAAGATCTGAGCGATCTCGCAGTGACCTGCTTGTTGTGCCAGGTCATAGGGTGTGAAACCATCAAAGGTGAGGACGTGAGGGTAGACCATACGACCCAACAGTATTATCACCGCCTTTGGTAGTCCCAGCTTGGCAGCCCAGTGGAGCCATGTTAGGCCACAGATGTCCCTCATGTGACCGTCAAGTGTGCTAGGGATCGAGAATATCCAACTCAGTTGCTTGGAATGCATTGCCTTTAAATGGTCCGAGAAGTCTTGCTCATACGCTCTCCAGGCAGTGTCCTGGAAGCAAAGTAAAATTGGCCTCATTGTTGAGATTATGAGTGATTGGTTATTTATAATTACATAATATAACACAAGAAATACTGTATATATAAACAAATATAATGGGCTCAGAATTAAACAAACCCGCATAAGATGTTGTGAAACCTTTTTAACTATACATAAACAGAGAAACCAAGTTGAAGATCACTTTTAGATCCGACAATGTTAATATATCCTCTTCACACATGCCAATAATTCCATCCTATTCTCTTGAAACTCCATAATACCACTACAAATGCTGTGTTCTCAGTTATAAGTACCTGTTACGGACACTTAGGAAGTGTAACAAAGTGTACCACTGACAAAACAAATGTTTTTCTTAAAATACTTGTTTGGCCACATTAATCATACTGCGACACCACCGTCTGGGATCCACACACTGACAACAATATCAGTGGATAAGACGCCATACAAAACAAAGTTGCAAAATTAATAAGACACGATATCAGATACACTATATTTGTCACTTTGCTTAAACAAAACATTAGGTTAGATCTACTTGCAACAAGAAGACAAGTGCACAGACAAAAAGTGCTATAGAAGATCACCAACAAATTATTGACAACGATAATGATATATAAAGTACATGCACCCTTTATATCTGTCTCTCTATTGTCAGATTCCCTAATCCCTGTCCCCTGACAACACTCGTTTGGACTGCTCTAACTCCCGATTTGTGTCCTAGAGCAACGTCTATGCTTCACTTCCAAACATCAAAGTGGGGACTAAAACAATGTCATGCAATGACCTCTTTGCTTCCATGCTGACCTCTCTATTCTTTATCATCTTCCTCAATGTGCCTACAATCCTTCATCCCTGCTGCACTCAGTCCTGTATCTCACTCTCCAGACTTCCATCCTTACTAAACAGTCTGCCTAGCTACTTAAACGATCTCACATTCTCCATCTCCTGACCATTCAGCCATTTCTTACAATTGATTATCTCATTCCTCTCAAAGACCATAACTTTGTTCTTAGCCACATTCACCTTCAAACTATGCTTTTCACACACCGTTCCGAACTCACTTATTAAGCCTTGCAGCTCCCACTCATCAGTGCTTAGCAGCACGGTATCGTCATTAACAACACAGGCAACTTCCTCTCATGTCCCTCTGTTACCAATATTACTCCAGTATCCACTGCTCTCTCTTGAACATCTTTTTAACTCCATCTATGAATTAATTGAATATCCATGAAGACATGACAGACCTCTGCTTCAACCCATCATTTAAATCAAAGATCTTGTTCAACTCGCCCTCCATGTGCACTGCCGCTTTCGCACCCTCATACATACTTCGTACTACTGTCAGCAACTTGCCACCTACTCCATATATCTTTAGGATCTTCCACATTCCTTGTTCCTTCACTCTGTCATAGGCCTTTTTTTAGATCCATGAAAGCTGCACATATCTTGTTACCATTCTCCATAAACTACTTGCCTATACATCTCGGAGAGAAGATCTGGTTCCGCACATCCGCTTCCTCTTCTGAGGTCACCTTGCTCCTGGCCCAACAATCCCTCCGTCACTCCTCTCACTCTGTATATTCTTATCCTACAATACACCTTTCCTACTCTGCAAAGGAGACATACTCTCCTATAGTTTCCACAAATTTCCGTCTCTCATTTCCCTTTGTACAAGGTGACTAATTATACCTGGCTTACAATCATCTGTCAGCTTCCTCCTGGCCATGCTATTCTCCACATTTTTCAGATCCCCTCAATCACTATATTTTATCCATACCTTAGCATCTACCCACACACTCCATCTATTCCTGGTGTTTTACCCAACCTATCCTTCATCAGCACCTATACCACTGCACTTCTGCTCGTTTTATCTCCTCCCCCTCTCCCCCCCCCTCCATATACAGTATATAATCTACCTGCAGCAGCCACAACCTAAAATACCACACGTATCAGGCTATTAATAATATGTATATGATTAAATCACTCAATTTTCTTCGTAGTACCCAAAAGTAGAATCATCACCCATTCCATGTAGTTGATATTATAGGATCACGAAATAAACGCCTTTTCTTGATCCTGTCCCCCAACTCGTAAATTCCCGCACATAATGTTGCCCGAGGGCAGTGTCCTACAGTATGTGCCCACTCTGTGAACATAAACACACTCTTGTGGTTACGCTTCACTTATCTTCCAAAAAATTTACAGTACATCTTCATTTGTATACACTATATAACATTTTGTCTTGCCTATATTAGAAAATAGTTTACAGTGCTGGTCTCAGTTCTATTTAAATATTCACTAATGATCTCTTCAACTGTACCTCCAGTCCTATTCATTCATATGCTATTCAACTAGTTATTCACAACAACCCAGTATGCAATCACTCCAAAAGTCACATGACGAGCCTACAGCACGCCTATTTTCTGATCTATCAAATATTTTGATTGGGGCAGAAAACAATCTGGGTACTTTCAATGCTCCAAGACCCAATGTTTCCTTCTATCTACCCGTCACAATCTTCCACAGACTATCATTATTCTTCAACAATACCTAAATAAACCATGCATCGTCTCTCTTGGTGCATCTTTCTCATTCGACCTTTTTTTGAAAGATCATATCACCACTCTTGCTTAAACAGTTTTCCAGAAGTTAGGTGAGCTCAACCATCTTTGTGGGTCTTCATCCCCTCACAGCCTCTTTATCTGTATAGGGGCGCAGTACGCCCAGTATCGAGTATTGTTCGCATGCGTGTAGGTTCCTCCCATACTGCACTTCTCAAAATAGTGGAGTCAAAAACATTTAGGCTTATCACCTCACTTCCTCTTACTAGTTCCCCACAGTATCTGTTTACACACCACAATCTTGCATCTCTTTCACTCTATTATCTTTAATACAATTATCAGTGTTTTTCAGAGCTCGCTCAGTGCATACCCCTTCCCTTGCAGCGAGTGCGAGGCACCCGCCTTGCAACAGAGTCTCACTCCTATTCCGTCCAGCTCACCAACCCAAGTATTGTGATAGCGAAATGACTCAAACAAATGGTTTCAAATTAGATAAATTTCGCTTCAGAAATAAAGGCAAATATTGGTTTGGTAACAGTTGTAGAAATGTGGAATAGGCTACCAAGTGATATGGTAGGATCAAGAACGATAGGGAGCTTGAACCCTTGTCTGGCGGGGGTGGACTTAAGTCGGGCTAGAGAACCAAGGACTATGTGCGGGGCCCGACTTAAGTCTGTGTGCAATTTTGGCGCAATATTGGCCTCTGATAGAGAGACGAGCGACGGGAGGAGCGTAGGTTGCCTCATGACCGCTCGCCACGGTTGCCGTGGGCCTACTGACATATGCGACACACACATCCATCCTCCCTCCCTCCCTCGCCACACACCCAAATTTGGCAAATGAGTTTCAATGCGGATAAATGTAAAGTACTACATATCGGATACTAAATGAGAAAGCAAACTATTCGATGAATGGCACTCAGCTTAAGAGTGTAATCTGAGAAACCGATCTGGGTGTAACAATTTCGAGTAACCTAAAACCAAGTCAACAATGTTTCAGAAGTTGTTAAGAAGGCAAACAAAATAATTGGCTTTATAGGCAGATCATTTGAGCATAAATCCAAGACGTAATCCTAACCCTTTACAATTCCTTAGTCCGCCCTCTTCTGGAATACTGCGTTCAATGCTGGTGCCCTTATTACCAAAAAGACATAAACAAGCTAGAACGAGTTCAACGTAGAGTTACCAAAATGATACCTAGCCTAAATAACAAACCATACGAAGAGCGTCTTAGAGAATTAAATCTATTTCCTTTAACCCAGCGCAGATTAAGAGGTGACTTAATATAGTGTTCAAAATCATCAAAGGCATCGACAATATGAACTGTAGTAAGTACTTCACTATCGACCAATCTAATTACACGCGGGAAAAAACGGTTGCAAAATTATTGGTAAATCTTTTAACTGCCGCCACCGAATCTAGAATTCTTTCTTCTTCAATCGAGTTGTCAACCCATTGTGGAATGGGCTTCCTTCCGCTGGGACGTTATAGACTGCAGCACCGTTGATTCATTTAAATTCCTCCGCCTAGACAAATATCTCGCATCAAACCCCTCGACTGACTGACTGCGTTTGTAAATGAATAACTTTATTTTTATCCTCCCCTCAGTTTACTAACCCATATGTCCCCTACTAACTTCCTAGTCCTGCCAACGTTTAGTGGCAGCGGCAGTAGTTGTTCCCTTTCCAATGTTCCCTTACCCGCTCTAAACCACTGTTTGGACACTTGAATCTTAATGTGTTTTGGAGGACAAGCAGCCTAGAAGGGTCACTAGACCTGTTGTTGCTTGATTTCCTTTGTAACTGCCCTTTGTACTCCTTTGTAATTATGTAACGAAATGACCGTATTTTAGGCGATTTAGGCCTTCGTTTGTACACGATCGTTTTGCAAGACACACCAGTGATCGATAGAAGGATGGTTCAGGTGTTATTGGAAAGCTCATTAACGCCCCTTTTCAGGGATACATAATTGTATTACGCTCTCTGGCTCTTGTTTATTGCATGACAAAAGAGCATGGAACCAAGGCCATTTAGGGTACCCCAATCCGCTGGGCGGTACATAGAAGTTACCGCCTAGGCCGCTCGTAAGGTGTAAAGATAAAACTTAGATAGGCATATGGCCGTAATGGGTTGGTGTATGACGGGGGGATCTGCCGGTGTGGTGGCGCCAAATCGGCGCTCTGCAGACCCCCCGTAAGTCTAAATCGTGCGTTGATCTCTGACCGTTTGTTGGGGAGGTCAGTCCTCAAGGTATTAGTGAGTTGGGTATATAATTAGGCCTTATAATTGGGGTTGGGTGTGATAGGGAATCTGCCTTGGTGTGGTGCCCCCGATCCGGCCTTTCGCGTGCGAACT